>JAOTQR010117574.1:0-24538 GCA_025774065.1 Solanum ossicruentum | reverse complement strand
ATATTACTTATAATATGTATGCAAAACGTATAGATATAGATTGGTTCTCCCTAGCCTTATCGGCAATGGGTGCCAGTATGCCCTAACCGGACTTTGGGGTGTGACATCTTTGTTCCCCAACTTTTACTTGTCTATCTAATATCTCAACCGGGGACCTCCTCATAGTTCAAATTATCCACCACAACGCCCACAACCTACATGGGCACTATGGCACTTAAGTCACCAACAGATCTCCTTGACATAGACACATGAAAGACCCGGTGAACCATATTCATATCCATGGGCAACTTCGATTCATATGCAACCTTAACAAATCTCCTTGAAATTCTAAAGGCCCTACAAACCTTGGGCTCTATTTACCTTCTTTCCAAACCGAACCATTCTCTTCATGGGTGAGACCTTCAAGTAAACCCAATCACCAATCTTAAACTCAAGGTCTCCCTTTCTTATATCAGAATACGACTTTTGCCTACTTTGAGCCTTCTCAAATTTCTCTCTTGTCAACCTCATATCCTCAAAAACTTCCATAACCAAATTCAGTACTAACAAAGCCATCACGCCAACCTGATCAAAATACCGCCCTATAGTCTATATCCATTCCTATGGAATCGGGAAGAGTAAAATAGGATGAATGATAAGCCTCCTTCAAAATCAACTCCCTCAAGTCATCAACATTAGGCACACACAACCTACCTTGGTACCTAAGGGTACCATCTCTCCTTTGGAAGAAACCCCCCCTCCCCCACGCCACTTTGCCATCCTTTACCATGGACTCCAACTCTAACAAAGCGTGATCAAGGTCTTGTTTCAACTTGACTTTCTCAATTAAAGAAGATTTGGAACCATCAACCACCACTACACCACCATTTTCAACTTCATTCAACCTAATTCCCAACATAGCCAACTAGTGTACTTCTCTAACCACCTTTTGTTCCCCAACAAACCTCACTTTTCATATTTTGTGAACAAATTGTCATCCCTCAAAATTTGCAACACCCTCAAATGATTCACATGCTCTCCTTCACTCCGGGAATAAATCAAGATAACATCAATAAAACGACCACAAATATACTAAGGTAGGGTTTAAAGACCCTTTTTACCAGATCCACACATATAGTCGGTGCATTAGCCAAGCCAAAGACATTACCACAAGTTGAAAATATTGGGAAGGACATCAAGAATTCATTGGCCACCGAAATCAACTGAATAAGAATGACTTTGGATCCAACCTCCCTAACCCTTAAGAGATGGTAATGCAACCCTTAGAGATCAATTTGGGGCCTTAAGACAACAAACAAGCCTATCCTTTACAAATTAGTTAGGGAATTAAAATCCAACTCTATGAGTTTTACAATCAATAGAACCATGATATGCATGTAATCAATCAATCCCAAGGGAAATTCTAAAATACCACCAAGCCAAATTCAACAAAACCACAAGACAAGACTTTAAGAAAATGGGACAACCCCTATTGACCTTTCTAGCAACAATAGACTCACAAATGGGGGTAGACACCTAAAAGGTTCACATAACAATTCAGAACACACGTGAAACTTATCAGTAACAAAGGAATAATGGAAGAAATAGTGGCACCCAGACCTATCAAAGCATGCATAAAATCAAAAACCTTTAACATATCGGTAACAACATCGAGCACCTTATCCCTCCTTGCGTCCATTGAAGAGTGTAGAATCAATTATGTCGTGGAGCACCCCCTTGTTGGCCTCCTTGAGTCCCTTGATCAACATGACTACCTTAACCTTGAGGACAACCATCCTTTCCCTTGTTTTGAACATAAGGGCAATCAATAAGCTTAGAGCCTACTCTCCCACACCCATAAAATGCATTTGAATCCTTTAAGCATTTACCATGATGATTCTTTTAACATTTTGGGCATTTTTGGAAAACTCGCCCTACCACTAACACCTTGGAACCTTAGGTCAACCATCCTATCGTTAGCAAAATCTCTTATTTGAGCACTGGAGGACCTTTAGACTTGAAATTTGTGACCTTATTGGAAATGGTCACCCTTAGAACTTTGGAAACCACCCTCAAACTGAGCCCACTTTGATTCCCCACTTCTCCTCTTCCTAAGATTCTCCCCCTCAAGTTGTTCGGCATATAGCATGAGCCAAGACAAGTCCATATCATCCACTAGCATGGCGGTATGACACTCTTCATTCACCAAGTTGGGCACTCCCAACACAAACTTGTTCATCCTTGATCTAAGGTCGGCCACCAAATATGGAGCATACTTGGAAAGCTTGTTAAAATTGAGGGCATAATCCCTCCAACTCATGGAACCTTGCTTGAGGTTCATAAATTCCATTATTTTGGACTCTCTTAACTCAACAAGAATGAACCAGTTGAGGAAGGCGACCATGAACTCCTCCCAAGGAATAGCATCGTGATTTGCCATCTCCATCTTCCATTGAACAAACCAAAAGTGAGCCACACCTTTACATTAATAGGCCGCTAGTTCCGCCTTTTCCTCTGAATTCACCCTCATGATGGCTAACACCTTATACAACTCATTCGTGAACTCTTAAGGATCTTCCTCCGCCTTGGACCCATGAAACTCCAAAGGGTTCATCCTAGTGAAGTCCCTCACTCTTGAGGCCAAAGTATGAATGTGAGGAGCTTGGGCCCCTTGATTCAATTAGTTGGTCATAGCATGGGTCAATATAGTAATGACATTTCGAAACTCAACTTCTGTAGCCCCTCCATCTTGAGGAGCAGCGTAAGCTAGTTACCCCCCGGGTGCACGGGCCCTCCTCGATCTTCCTCTTTGTGGTGGCATGATCTAGAAGAGGAAAAAGCATTTGTCAGGGGGAAAAAATCCTTATCTTAAACCTGAAGCATGATATAGACTATGAAGAAGTGAAACATTTCCTAAAACGCCTTATAACCTCCCATTCATTGTTTTGGTGCATTTCACAACCATGAATAAGACTCTAATTGATGTGGTGTGTTAGAATCCAAGGACTGTTAACAACTTAGTGCTCTAATACATAGTTCATCACGACCCAACCCTAGGGCCAAGACGTGAAACAGCGAATGGGAAGCCCAAAGACAACCCAAACAAGCCTCTTAGCATATAGTGTACACATCCTTGGTTGCGGAAGCAAATTAAATAAACACAAGAGTCAAATAAATGAAAAGGAAAAAGGGACTAAGGGACCATTCATAATAATAATAGCATAAGAAGAGTCAAGCTCCAAAATCATAGACAAACCATGACAAATCCAATGACACCTCTACATAGAATGGAGCAGGAGCCAAGACACTTCCCGGGCTCACCCTAATTTCATAAGTATTCAACATAAGAGCAAGTCTCTATAAAGCATGAATGAGAATAGATATTGCCCTCAGAATTGAGGACTCACCAACTAGCTTTCTTCACAAGAACCAAACTAGCCACGTGGAGGAGGAGGAGAAGGATCAAATAGAGCTCCTATCCCTACATGGTGATAACATGTAGGCAGAAAGTATGTGTCAGTACGTTTGAATATACTACGTATACGGGATGCAATGCGACAAAAATCATTAGCCATAATATAAAGATGCTTAATCATAATCAATTAACAGAAGCTCAATATGCCATGCGTAATCAATGCGTAGGATAGAAACATGCTTGAGAATAATCATACTTTCATGACTTGTTTAACATAATAAATTTATATGATTAGATCATCCAAATACAGAGGGGTTGGGATATAGCATATGTCATAACCCCTATATGTAAGCATGAGATAATATGTAATGTTAAATCACATATGAGGGTGAGGCGTACCACATAGTTCATAACCCTTTCATATGAGTATAGGATAGTAAGTAGTGTTGATTCGTATATGAAGGTAAGACATTTAACATAGTTCATAACCCCTTCATGTAGAAAGCGACCTTTTTCTAGAGGGTGAGACACATAACATAGTTCATAACTCCATTTAGTGAGCCTTACAATTCATAAGAGTATAAACCTTAGCAAAAGAACTCAATAAATCATCAACAACCAAGACTTGCAAAGTCATGCAATAGATCATCAAAAACTTGAGAATTCTTGACTTGACATTTTATCAAACACTTGGTGGATTCATAATACTAGTTCAAAATCATGAAATTTGAGAGTGAAATAAGGTGAGAAAACTTACTGCAAATCAATCCACCAACATATTGTATAAACCTCATGTAGGATACCTTGAAATCCATCATCAAATCTTATAATAAATCATAGTTTCATAACTCAAAACATGCATAGTCTCAATAGACAAAATCCATTCATAACACAAGCTTGAAATAGATAGTCATGCATAATTAATCAACATTTCATAAAACCCCAACATAATTTATACTCATAATCCATAATATAAGATACCAATAGGTAATACAACTTGAAAACATACAATTTTCATAAGAAGGAAGATTGGGCTCCATGGGTGAAAGAACCCAATAGATGAAACCCATAACTTGGGTTTTCTTGAGATGAGCTTGAAGAGAACTTAGACCTTGAACAGAATCCTTGAGTTCCAAAGTTAAGCTTCAAATCCTTGAAATTTGAATGAGATAATTGATTAAGTCTTGAAGAGGTTTTTGTGAGGATTATGAGTGATATAGAGTTGAAAAATGACTAAGTATGAGTTTTTTATACATAAGTGGGCATCGGGCTATGACCGCAATGCCCTTGCTAACTCAGGAAAATTAAGGAAAAATCAACACTAGTCCACTATGCGGACCTACTATAAAGGCAAAATTAATACTAATTTGTGCCCTAGTTGTGTCGGGGACTGGACGCGGACAGACATTATTTTCTAAAAATTAGCAAAAATTATTTTTCGGTACGAGCCTTCTAAAATTCAAGTTTTACCCATTTCCCACTCAATTTTGCCCCCTTATCGAGAATCTGAAGTCAAATTTTTGACATCACGTACAAATTTTGAGATATATGGAAATTATGATTATGGGCATTTCCGAAGCACATCTTTTGGGGCATTTCACCACCAATACACTTCCCTCAATTCTCTATACATCTTTGCAGTTTCAGGGTGAATAGAATAGGATGAATTATGAGCTTCATTCAAAATCAACTCCCTCAAGTCATCAATATTAGCCACACACAACCTACCTTGGTACCTAAGGGCACCATCTTCCCCTTAGGAGAAAACCTCCAATTACCATCCCTCACCAAAGTCTTTAACTGTAGCAAGATGTGGTCAAGACCTTGTTTTGTCTTGACTTCCTCAGTCATAGAAGATTTCGAACCATCAACAACAACTATACCACCATTTGCAACTTCATTCAACCTGACCCCCAACTTGGCTAATTGGTGAACTTCTCTAGCCACCTCCTTGTTACCAACATCAATATGAGCTAGGCTACCCATGGACACTCTACTTAGAGCATCGACCATAACATTAGCTTTGACAGGATGATAGTGCACACTATTGTCATAATCCTTGAGGAGTTCTAACCACCTTCTTTGTCTCAAGTTAGGATATTTTGTGCGAACACATATTGGAGACTTTTGTGTTCTGTAAACACATCAACATGAACCCCATATAAATAGTGATGCCAACTCTTCAATGCAAATACCATGGCCACCAATTCAAGATCATGGGTGGGATAATTTCGCTCATGCACCTTAAGTTTTCTAGAGGCATATGCTAGAATCTTGCCATTTTGCTTCAAAACATACCCTAAACCAATCCTTGAGGCATCACAATAAACCACAAACCCTTCTAACCCTTTCGGTAGAGCCAAAATGGGAGCGAAAATAAGCTTGTCCTTCAAGGTTTGAAGACACTTTTCACATTCATCGGTCCAAGCAAATTTTGCCTTCTTTTGGGTCAACTTTTTCATAGGGGAAGCAATAGAAGATAAAGCATTCACAAACCTCCGGTAGTAACCTGCCAAACCCATATTTGATGGAATCAAGGGTCTAGGCCAATTTCGTTTCACCTTCATCTTCTTAGGATTCACCTTAATGCCATCACCCGACACAACATGCCCCAAAAAATTCAACCTCCTTCAACCAAAATTCACACTTCTCATATTTAGCAAACATCCTCTTATCCCTCAAAATTTTCAACAGCACTCTCAAATGGTTCACATGTTCTTTACTCCAGGAATGAATCAATATATCATCAATAAAGACCACCACAAACATATTAAGGTAGGGTTTAAAAACCCTATTCATGAGATCCAGAAATATAGTCGGTACATTAGTCAATCCAAAGGACATTACTATAAACTCAAAGTGCCCATACCTAGTCCAAAAAGCTGTCTTGGGAATATCAGACTCCCTCACTCTCACTTGGTGGTTTCCGGACTGATCTTAGAAAAGTGACTAGCTCCTTGTAGTTGATCAATCAATCCTTGGTAGAGGGTACTTGTTCTTTATAGTGACTCTATTGAGTTGTCGGTAATAAATGTATATTTTAAGGGAACTATCCTTTTTCACAAACAATACCGATGCACCCCAAGGTGACTTGCTAAGCCTTAAGAAATCCTTCTCCAACAAGTACCTCAATTGATCCTTCAACTCCTTCAACTCCATCAGGGCCATACAATAAGGGGGAATGGAAATGGGTTGTGTATTGGGAAGGAGGTCTATACCAAAGTCTATTTCCCTTTTGGGAGGAACATTGGGAAACTCATCCAAAAAGATATCAAGAAACTCATTGACCATCGGAGCCGACTCAATGGGAAGGACTTTACACCCAACATCCCTAAGCCTTACAAGATGGTAAATGTAACACTTAGAAATCAGCTTTAGGGATTTAAGACAAGAAACGAATCTACCCTTGACCACCACATCACAACTTCCCCACTCAAGAACGGGCTCATTAAGGAATTGAAATCTCACTTTACTGGTCTAATAATCAATAGAGACATAATATGCATGTACCCAATCCATCCCAAAAGTAATATCAAAATCCACCATGTCAAGTTCAACAAAATCATACGGTAATATTTTGTGCAATATGAACACGACAAAATTTCTATAGGCTCTTTTAGCAAGAACGGACTCACCAACAGGGGTAGACACTTCATATGGTTCACATAATAATTCGGGACACACATAAAGCTTTTTGGAAACACAAGGTTTAATGAAAGATGGAGTGGCACCCGGATCTATCAATGCATATGCATCATAATGACATATCTTTAGCATATCGGTAACAACATCGAGCACCTCATCCACTCCTTTCCTTCCTTGGAGTGCATAGAACCGGTTGTGATATGGAGCACCCCCTTGTTGGCCATCTTGCCCTTGAGGCTAACCATCGTTGCCCTTGTTTTGAACAAAAGGGCAATCAACCAGCTTATGGCCTACTTTCCTACACCCATAACACACATTTGAATCCTTCAAGCATTTACCATTATGATTCCTTCCATACTTTTGGCACCTAGGATTAGTCATCCCACCATTGCCACCTTGAGACCTTGGGCTAGGCACTCCATCATTAGCTAACTTCTCGGTGGGAGCACTAGAGGACCCTTGGCCTTGAAATTTGTGACCTTGATGTAACCGGACACCCTTTGGACTCCCCACTTTGTCTGTTTCTAAGCTTCTCCACCTCAAGTTACTCGGCATATGTCATGAGACGAGATAAGTCCATACCACTTACAAGCATAGAGGTACAACACTCTTCATTTACCAAGTTGGACACCCCTGATACAAACTTGTTCATTCTAGCTCTATGATCAGCAACCAAATATTGAGCATATTTGGAAAGCTTGTTGAATTTGAGGGCATACTCCCTCACACTCATAGAACCTTGCTTGAGGTTCATAAATTCCATCATCTTAACCTCTCTTAACTCAATAGGGAAGAACTGATTGAGAAAGGTAGCTTTGAACTCCTCCCAAGGAGTAGCATCATAATTTCTCCTCTCCAACTTCCATTGAGCGAACCACACTTGCGCCACACCTTTAAGTTGATAGGTTGCTAGTTCCACCTTATCTTCCAAATTCACCCCCATAATAGCTAGTACCTTATACACCTCATTGATAAATTCTTGGGGATCTTCCTCTACCTTGAACCCATGAAACTCCGGAGGCTTCATCCTAGTGAAGTCCCTCACCCTTGAGGCCGAGTTAGGACTATGAGGAGCTTGGGCTTCTTGGTTCATATGGATGGTCATAGCATGGGCCAACATAGTGATAGCACTCCGAAATTCAACTTGGGTAGCCCCTCCATTTTGAGGAGATTGAGGAGCGGGAGGTATCGGTTGCTCCTCGGGTGTATGGGCTCTCATAGCCTCCCTTTCATAGTTGTGGTATGCTTCACAACCATGAATAAGACTCTAATCGACGTGGTGTGTTGGATTTTTTAGGAACATTAACAACCTAGTGCTCTAATACCAAGTTTGTCCCGACCCAAGCCTAGGGATTAAATGTGACACGACGAATGAGAAGTCTTAAGACAACCCAAACAAGCCTCTTGATTGTAACATAGCATACATCCTTGGTTACGGAAGAAAAATTAAGCAATAATAAGAGTCAATTAATAAAAAAGGAAAGCGGGACTAAGGGAATTCTTTGATAATCATAAAAGCATATAATGAGTTAAGCTCATAGCATATACAAAACATAGTATCCAACAACATCTCTAACTAAGAATGGAGCGGGGGCCAAGACACTTCTTAGTCTCACCCTCATAATAATAAGTTTCCATCACAAAGGAGAAGTCTCAACATAACATAAAAGAAAACAGATATCATCCGCGGATGTAAGGACTCACCAAGAGCTAGCTTTGAACAGTTCGACTAGTGACGTGGAGGAGGATAAACGATGGAGCTCTGGATCCTACATGGTGCATAGTGTGACATAAAGTATGCATTAGTTCTTTGAATGTACTAAGTATGAGGGGTGCAATGTAACAAGAATCATAGGCATAATCATTAAGATGCATAATCATACTCAATAGACATGAGTTAAATATTCCATGTATATGAATGCTTCGATATAACATGCTTAATCATACTTGCATAGCTTGTCCCACACAATATCATGACATGGGTGGCTCATCCAAATACCTTGTTCTATAGGATAAAGAGTATAGCATAAGTCATGACCCCATCTAGTAGGTAAAAGCGAATAATACATGATATTAAGTCATACATGAGGGTAATACATGCAACATGGTTCATGACCCCTTCATGTGGACATTAGGTAATGCATCATAATAAGTCGTACATGAGGTAAGGTATATAACATGGTTCATGACTCCTTCATGTAGACATTTGTTTTCTACTAGAGGGTGAGGAGTACAACATGATTCATGACCCCTTCTAGTAGACTTCACAATTCACAAGAACATAAAACTTAGCATAAGAGCTCAATGGTTCACTTGTAGATCATAAAGACTCATCATGATTTCAATGCATGCTTGGGAACCCATAATTATCTTAAAACACTTGACTTATAAATCATGTAATAGTTCATCAACAACTTGAGGATTCTTGTCATGTAATTTCATCAAACATATGGTGGGTTCACGATACTTGTTCAAAGTCATGCAACTCAAGAGTATAACAATAAGAGTAAAATCAATTCAAAATCAACCCACCAACATTGTAACAAAACCCCTAATTTGGGATTCATTAAATCCATATCAAAAGTTCATCGTAGTTCATAGTCTTCATAGGTCAAATCATGCATGGTCTCAATAGACATAAATCAACTCATGGAATAAGTTTAAAGTAGACATTCATTCATAATCAATCAATACTTGATAAAACCCCAACATAATTTATGTTCATATTTTATAACAAAAGATACCCATGAGTAATACAACTTGAAATCATGAAATTATCATTAAAAGAGAAGGTTGGGCTCCATGGGTGAAAGGATCTATGGATAAAAATCCACATACCTTAAACTTGGATTATTTTGAAATTGAGTTGAGGGAAATTTGAAGCTTGAGATGGGTTCTGGAGTTCCAAAATTGAGCCTGAAATCCTTGAATTTGAATGAGAGATTTGATAAAGTCTTGGATAGGTTTTAGAGAGGGTTTTCTGAGTTATAGAGTTGAAGAATGGTTGAGTATGGAAGACTTCACATTTAAATGGGCATTGGGTCATTACCCAAATGCTCTCAGATGAAATAAGAAAACTAAGAAAATATTTACACTAGTCTGTGCCCCTGGCGTGACACAGACCAAACACTCCTGACAAAATACACTACTCCACGTCCCTGGTGTGTTGCGGCCTTAGCACGGACACCGACTGGAATTTGAAAATTAGCAAAAATTATTTTTTGCTATGGGTCTTCTAAAATCCAGGTTATACTTATTGTATACTCAATTTTCCCTCGATCAAGAATATGAAGTCAAAATTTTAAAATCACACACGCATTTTGAGATATATGGAAATTATGATTATGGGTCATTTAAAAGAACATGAGGGGCGTTTTATGTTGATTCTTATGTATTCTACTCATCTATTGATTGAACGAATTTAATGAGGCTAGGTGATTCACTAGGGGACTAGAAATAGTCTCTGAGTGCCAGTTACTCCCAGGGTATCCTCCAGAGGCGTGGCAAACTTGGTTTAGAGCCGAGAATTGAAGTGTTCTAGGGAGTCTATGAAGCCGTGTCTAGTAGAGTCTTATTTATGGGTGTGTTATGGATGACACTTCATAAGAAGGATGCTATAGGACATTAAGAAGCGTTACCCTTCTTCTATGATCTGAGTTCGTGCGATAGAGTTTAACTCTATGAAAACATTATCCTAATTCATGCATTACACATGTGAAAAATATGCCTCCAAAACAAACTACTTCTCAGAGAGATGCCTCAGCCCCAACTATTGACAATTTCTAACTAGAGTTCCCTACTCAGATGGGGACAAGGAGACGTGGTCGACCTACTAAGACTACTGAGATCCCACAGGCGCCCCCTGCAAGGCCACAACCAACCCACACCTCAGAGGAAGTGTTTAGGGGAGCACTACAATTCTTACTTAGCTAGTGGCCTCCTAGAGTAATAGCCGAGTCCTCAGGCTCCTCATTCCAGCTTACATGATTCCACAGTTGCAACCAGGCTTAGAGACTTCTTACGAATGAACCCACCAGTTTAGATGGGGTCAAAGTTTGAGAAGGACCCGCAAAACTTCATCAACGAGATGTGGAAGGTTTTGAGGGCCATGAATGCTAACGAGGTTAAAGGAGTTGAACTTTTCTCCTATCAATTGAAAGATGTTAGAAATGTCAAATATAACTAGTGGGAGGATAACTGAGGTGAGGATACTGAGCCTGCTAAGTTGGATGAGTTTAAGATTGCATTCCTTGACCACTTCTTTCCCCAAGAGTTGACGGAGTCGAAGCTTGATGAGTTGGTGAACTTAAAACAAGAGGGGATGATCGTTAAGGAGTACATCCTCAAGTTTATTAAGCTTTCCAGATATGCATTTGAGATGGCATTAGATCTTAGAAATGTCTAGTATAACTAGTGGGAGGATAGCCGAGGTGAGGATGTTGAGCCTGCTGAGTTGGATGAGTTTAAGATTGCATTCCTTGACCACTTCTTTCCCCAAGAGTTGACGGAAGCGAAGGTTGATGAGTTGGTGAACTTAAAACAAGAGGGGATGACTGTTAAGGAGTACAACCTCAAGTTTATTAAGCTTTCCAGATATGCTTGTGAGATGGCCTAAGACATGAGGCAAGGATGAGAAAGTTTGTTTCTGGTTTAGGCACGCAAGTGAAGAAGAAATGCAAAGCAGCATTGTTGATCCCAGGTATGGACATTTCTAGGATTATGGTATTGCCCAGCAAACTGAGAAAGAGAAAAAGAGAGATAAAAAAAAAAAGATGAGCAGGAAAGCAAAATTAGTAGAGCATGAGCCTAGCCAGTCGAGACAGAATAAAGGTGATAAATTCTACTTTCAGAAGAGGTCTTACTATGGACCCTCTGCAGCGAGTGGACCTGTTAAAAAAAATAGGTACGATCAAAAGTCTTATGGTTACTAGAATTTCAGGGCCCAGGGTTCTCAATCTCAAACTAGTGTGACCCAAGGTACGAAGGGGAAGTCACCTTATGACAAATGTGGTAAACTCCATCTGGGTGAGTGTCGCGTGGGCAAAGATATTTGTTACTCAGACGGGTAGACTGGTCACTTCCTGTATGAGTGCTAGAAGAGGAGATGAGGTGAAGGAAACAATAAAGCATAGTCCTCCATAATAATCCCACCTGGCAGTCATCAGAAGGGTAATACTATGGGTACAAGAGGTGGGAGAAACTATTTTTATGCCATGGGAAATAGTCAGGATAAAGAAGCAACACCAGATGTTGTTATGAGTATGCTTTGAGTCTTTACTTTTTATTGTTATGCATTGTTTGATAGGATGCCACGCTATCTTTTTAACTCCCTATGTGGATGGTAAATTTCGGATCCTTCGAGAATGTCTGCTTGAGCCCTTTTCTATTTCCACTCCTACTGGTGAGTTTATCCTAGCTGAGAGGGTTTAGAGGGATTGTGTAGTATCTATATATCATAAGGATGCCTTAGATGAGTTGGTAGAGTTGGAGATGGTGGATTTTGATGTGATCCTTAGCATGGATTGGCTTTATGCCTGTTATGCCTCTGTTGACAGTAGGACCCATATTATTAAGTTTCAATTTTCTAATGAACCTATCCTAGAAAGAAAAAGGAGTTTTGTTACACTTTAGGGAAAGTTTATCTCCTATCTTAGAGCCAGAAAATTAATCTCTAGATGGTGTATCTACCACCTCGTGTAGGTTAAGTCTGATGATGTTGAGTCATCCACTTAGAGTCGGTCCCGATTGTGAATGAGTTCCCTGAGTGTTTCTCGAGGATCTTCCCGGAGTCCCTCCTTATAGGGAGATTGAATTTGGAATTGATGTTCTCCTCGACACCCAACCCATCTCAATTCCACCTTATAGAATGACCTCCACTAAATTGAAAGAATTGAAACGTGAACTGAAAGACTTTCTAGAGAAAGGTTTCATAAGGCCCATTGTTTCTCCTTGGGATGCTCCTATCCAATTCGTGCATAAGAAAGATGGGTCTCTCAGAATATGCATAGACTATAGGAAACTGAACAAGGTCACAATAATGAACAAGTATCCTCTTCCTAAGATAGATTATTAGTTTGACAAACTTCAGGGTACCTCTTGCTTCTCCAAGATAGACCTCAAATCAGGTTACCATCAGTTGAAGTTGAGGGAATATGATGTTCCTAAAACATTCTTCAGGACAAGGTAGGGCCATTTTGAGTTCTTGGTCATGTCCTTTGGGTTGACTAATGCAGTTGCAACATTCATGGACTTGATAAATAGAGTATTCAGATCGTATCTTGACATGTTCTTGATTGTATTTATTCATGATATCTAGGTATATTCTAAGGATGAAGAGGAGCATGTCAATCATCTTAGAGTGGTTTTACAAACTCTCAAAGACCATGAATTGTATGCAAAGTTTTTGATATGTGAGTTTTGTCTTAAGTTAGTGGCCTTTCTAGGTCATGTTATCTCGGGCATGGTATTCAAGTTGATGCCTAGAAGACTGAAGCGGTTAAGAACTAGCCCAGACCAACCTCTCTCACTGATATACGGAGTTTCTTGGTGTTTGCAGGCTATTGCCGTAGATTTGTTGAGGGATTTTCTTCCTTGGCTGCACCATTAACCAAGCTAACGCATAAAAAGGTCAAGTTTCAATGGTCTAACGAATCTGAGATGTGGTTTAAAGAGTTGAAGACTAAATTGACTACAACACTAGTTTTGACTTTGACCGATGTGATGGAAGACATTGTGATATATTGTGATACATCCAAAGTTGGACTGGGTTGTGTGCTAATGCAGAGAGGGAAGATGATAGCCTATGCTTCTAAGACAACTTAAGATTCATGAAAAGAACTATCCAACTCATGATCTTGAGTTGGAAGCAGTTATGTTCACACTTACAATCTGGTGCCACTACTTATATGTAGTGCATGTAGACATGTTCACCGACCACAAGAGCTTACAATATGCCTTCAGTCAAAAAGAGATCAATGTTCGGCAAAGGAGATGGCTGGAGTTGCTCAAGGATTATGACATGAGGATTCTCTACCACCTAGATAAGGATAACATTGTTGCTGATGTTCTTAACAGGTTGTCTATGGATAGCACTACCCACGTGGAGGAAGGGAAGAAAGAGTTGGCTAAGGAAGTGCACAGATTCGCCCGATTGGAAGTATAACTTGAGAAGAATAATGAAAGCAGGGTCAACGTTCAGAATAGGTCTGCATCATCTTTAGTGTCAGAGGTAAAGGAAGAGCAAGACCAAGACCCTGTCTTGTTTTAATTGAAAGAAGTCGTTCACAAGCAAAAAGTGATGGTCTTCTCCAAAGGGAGACATGAGGTGTTGAGATACCAGGGTTGATTGTGTGTACCTGATGTTGATGGTGTCCGAGAGAGAATCATGGTAGAAGCTCACAGCTCCCGATATTCCATTCATCCAAGATCCACCAAGACATACCACAACTTGAGAGACGTCTATTGGTTAAATGGAATGAAAAAGGACATTGCTGAATTTTTCTCTAAGTGGTCGAACATCAGAGGCCACGTAGGTTAGCTCAAAACTTTGAAATTCTAGAGTGTACATGGGAGATGATCAACATGGATTTCATTATTAGTTTGCCTCGGTCCTGAAACAAACATGATTTAATATGGGTAATCAGGGATAGGATGAACAAATCTACTCACTTCTTGGTAGTCAAGACAACTAACACTACAGAGGAGTATGATAAGTTGTAAATTCATGAGATTATAAGGTTGCATGGGGTTCCCTTGTCTATCATATTAGACAGAGGAGTTCAACTCACCTCCCAATTTTGAAAATCTTATTAGAAGGGATTAGGTACCAAAATTAATCTGAGAATAAATTCCCACCCTCAGACAAATGGACAGGCCAAATGCACAATTCAAACCTTGGAGGATATGTTAAGGGCTTGCGTTCTCGACTTTAAGGGGAACTGGGACGACCACTTGCCATTGATCGAGTTTGCATACAAAAATACTTATCATGCAAGTATCTAACCCTTTATGAAGCTTTGTAGTGTATATCACTGATTGGGTAATTTGAAGTTGGTGAATCCGAGTTGATTGGACTCGATATTGTCCACTAGTCTATGGAGAAGGTGAAGGTTATGAGAGAGAGGTCAAAGACTACAAAAAGTCACCAAAAGTCTTACAATGATGTGAGAAGAAGGGACTTGGAATTTGAGGTGAATGATTGGGTGTACTTGAAAGTATTACCCATGAAGGGTGTCATGAGGTTTGGTAAGAAGGGGAAGTTGCATCCCTGTTATATCGGGACCTATCAAATTGTGAGAAGGATTAGAAAGGTTTCTTATGAGTTAGAATTGCTTCCGAGTTAGACGGGATTCATTTGGTATTCCACGTTTCAATGCTTAAGAAATTCTTGGGTGATCCTACTTTAATGAACTTTATTAAGAGTACGGGAGTGAAGGATAGCCTATACTATGAGGACATTCCAGTCCAAATCCTTGACCGTCAAGTTCGTAAGCTGAGAAATAAAGAGAACATACGCTAAAGTTCTATGGAGGAATCAATTTATTGAGGAAGCTACATGGGAACCTGAGGAAGCTATGAGGATCAAATACCTACACCTATTCATGCCAAATAATGATGATGTTGAAGGTAATGTCCCTATCCTTAACTTAATTAAAGTTCCCATTCTTAAATTGATGTGTTTATTCTACTCTTGTGTCTCTGTATAGTTTATAGAAGTTGTTGAATATTTCAGAGTTTGAGATTATCGAGTAAGTATTAATATGAGTCTTGAGTCTACTCGTGCCTTAATCCCACCTCTGTTCATCATTCGAGGATGAATGATCCTAAGGGGGAGATAATATAACACCCCGTGCAATTACCTAAAAATCCTTAGAATGGAATCGTGTGCATAATGCATCTTCCCAAGTTCTAATGGAAAATACGAGACAGGAATTGTGATCAACATGAAAAATTGAGTGGGAAAATGACCTCGACACAATTTTAGAGTAACTGGGTCAAAAAATAATCTTTTGTAATTAAATCTGGGACAATATGAGTGTGTGCCTAGGACGCGGACTTACACTTGGGGTTTTTCTTCAATTTTTCAGAAAGGACGAACTTTAAGAAATTTCGCGAAATACACGTGTCTGCGCCCCTGGTGCAACGCAGACACGTGTTGCAGGATGAAAATTATTTCTTTACTACGGGAAGGTTCTTTTAGTCATTCCTAAACCTATCCTAGGTCCAAAAAACGTGTTTAAGGGTCATTTTATTCAAATTAATAGTTTCAAAACCCATTTTTATTCAATTCTAAGAGAAGAAACTTGAGGGAGACTTGAGTTTGGGGTCGAATTCTTGCAAGAAACTTGTATTATTTTTCATTCCAACTATGTAAGGCTAACCAAAACATATGATTGTTCTCCCATGTGCCCCGTTGATATAGTAAATTGATAATTGGATATGTTAAGCCCTATCTATGAAACTCTTGGATATTTTATTAAAATATATATTAAAATCTTGAATTGATGATCATCACAATATGAATTATTGCTTAAGTGACTTATTTGAATTATTATATAAAACCCTACACAATTTTTCCTTGCTAAGGATTACAAGAATGAACTTAGGGGTGAATGTCTAGAGCCTTGATGATATAAATGTGCTTGTTGTTGTGGTTCTGCCATGAATGGAGTGTGTTGATGATGATGTTTATGAGATTGATATCCCTAGAGACTTAACGAGGCTGACTTTAATCTTAAAAGAATGTTCCTAATTTCTTGAGTTGATAGATCATAAGATCAGTTGATATTACTTGTCTAAGAGAGACTTGATGGTGAGAAATCTTGATGTTTGATGTGTATAAGTATGTTGAGTCCTTGGATGAGTATTAAACACTGAAATGAGTAAGAGTAGGCTCCACTCGTACTCGTTAACTATGTGGCCAGCGTAGAAGAGGATTAGACCATGAAAACGGATGTTTCCTTAGTCCTAAAAGACGACTTGATAGAATTTTGGATCCATCAATAGACACTTCCTCTACTCCAGCAAGGTACTAGACAAATGTGGCAACGACATCGTTTTGTTATTTCATCACTGGCTCATAGGTGATGGTTGCCAGTTAGAGAAACTCCCAAATAGGTTTCATCTTGATAGTACTCTGATGTTGATGTGATAGTGTAAGTCTTTATTGATGTTGATGTGATATTGTCTGCTTCTTATCTTGAGCTAAGATGAGTACCTGATGAGTTGGTGTCATTCCATGTTAGTCTACCTATACTGTTTACTTTTAGCCCATTTTACATACCGTACATTCCACGTAAGAAGGTCACTTGACGCTGCATCATTTCATGATGTAGATTCAGTACACAGAGGACTTTACCAGGCAATTCCTTGAGGTTCAGAGACTTTTAGCTTCAGAGACTTGGTCAGTCCTCCCCTACATTCGGAGGATACTTTTTATCCTTTTTCTTATGGTTTGAGTTACTCTTTGAGATTGTGGTAGCCATGGCCTGTCATGGTACCTTTCTAGACTGTAGACTTAGAGGCTTCATAGACATAGAGATGTCAGTTTGATGTTGGGGTCTTTCCCCTTTTTTTCTAGATTGTGTTTTTTCATAGTCCTATCTTATGCTATAGATGTTGACGACTGTCTTGTGGCCCATGGCTCATATTTCAGATGTAGATGTGATAAGATAGAATTGCTCACTGTTATGTGATTGTTGATTCTTATGTCTTTTGCTGATCTATTGATTGAACGAATGTAATGAGGCCAGGTAGTTCATTTGTGGACTAGCAATAGTCTCTGAGTGCCAGTTGCGTCCAAGGCACCCTCTCGAGGCGTGATATATCTAACAACCCATCTTAAGATGAGAAGTCCCACATTGACAAAACACAAGACAGATGTTGGGTATATAAGTAAAGGACTGATCTATATACTATGAGGTGCCTTTTGGGGTTAGCCCAAAGGGACAAATCGGTGATGGACTAGGCCCAAGAGCGGACAATATTTCACAGAGTTGGTTCAGGTTGTTACAATATTGAGTATAACATTATTGTATATTTGTGGTATGTAACTGATGCCAACAAATGCCTTGTTATATAGATATGTTTGTGGTTGAAAGCCAAACAAAATAAAGTCTATATATAAATGTTTATTAAATTTAGTAGATGAGGAGTATATAAATTAGTTTGATGGTATGAAAGTTTGTCATTTTATTATGACATGTACTAACCAACAAACTTCGATCTGAAATGTGTATAAATTATGTATTATCAGTTTTTATTAAATTAAATATAATTTGATGGTTAAAGTTTGTATTTACGTGGCCAAATACAAAATGTGTTAATATTATGCTTTATTATTTTTACTAAATTTAGTATATCAAGAGTATATAAATTGGTTTGGTGGTGTGAAAATTCTAATGCAAGGTTATGTCATTCATTGTGACACATAATAATCAGCACACCCCGATATAAAATGTGTATAAAATAGGTATTATTAGTTTTTAATAAATTAAATATAATTTGATGGTTGAAGTTTGTATTTACTTTCCTAAATACAAAATGTATAAAATATTATGCTTTATAATTTTTATTAAATTTAGTATATCAAGTGTATATAAATTGATTTGGTGGTGTGCAAATTTTAATGCAAATTTATGACATTCATTGTAACACGTTCCAGCCAACGCACCCACTATCTAAAATGTGTATAGAATAGGTATTAACAATATTTTTACTTTATTAAATTATGTATAATTTGATGGTTAAAGTTTGTATAGGACGGATATGATTTAAGTATATATATAACTGTGATAGTTAAAGTCTGTGTAAGATGGGTATATTTTGTGCATAACTAAAAATATAAAGAACAATTGGTAAAAATCACCACAAATGTAAATGTGCAGCTATCCATAGAGTGTTACAATATAAAATGGAGCATTTTCAGAATTTAAATGCAGACAAATATCAAATTCATGTCAACTGCTTATCTTACCAGTTTTGACTGTTCATAACTCCAAAATTAACAAACCTACATAATTAATAAGCTGTAATACCAAAAAACAATACTAAAAATATAGTTTCAAAATATTTCAAAATGTCTCCAAAATAATTACTGAAGCTGTAAAATGTCCACTATTTTAAAGTTGATTTTCTTGGTCTTGATCTTGAAAATCTGGAAGTGTTTGAAGCAAGTTCTCTCACAATTCGAGGACCTTCAAGTTTGCTGGAAACTGTACCAGTGACCTCATTACCACTAATGGCATTTTCATTATCTTTTAATCTTGCATACTACCACAACTACGCAGCGTACCTTTGCCAGTGAAATTTCACATCAATTTCAATATTAGGCATATCAAAAACACCATTGCTGATAAGCTCTGCAAATAGGCAGGTATATAAACGACAGTCACTGAACATAACAATTTAAATTTTGAGTAGGCAATATATATATACCACTAGTTTAAAAAAACAAAAATCATTAGGTTAAAAATGAACATACTTGGATTGTGAATTCTGTTGAGGTACACTGGTAAGAAACATGTAATCCAACGGATCAGATTGAGATCGATCTCTGTAAGTTGGATGTTTGCTAGAAAAGATGTCCGACTTTTTTCCATAGAAACCAGTGCTGGTTAGGAAGAGCGGAATCAAGACTGAGGATTTTTTAACTGACTCCTCAACTTTTTTTCTGTGTAGTGATCCTTCCATCATTAAATCATACACATGTGGAGACATGTGCTTGATGTAAAATAGAACAAGAATCCAATGAAAAGAATTACTAATATTGATAGGAATAAGAATATTGTCAACCTTATCCCATGGGGTGTTAGCAAGTAAACGAAGCCCCCTAACGCACTGACCAATATCATGATCAGGTGATAGAATTTCATGTCAAAATTAGAATCTCTCCATTCTTTCTCGATGTTAGTAATCCAAGGCATGCAATTTTTGTGTTAGTAATCTCTCCATTCTTGCACTGATCAATTTTTGTGATAGATAATTTCTGCATAGACTGTGGTCCATTTGCTAACTGGAGTGTCATATACAAATACAAATACACAAAAATAGTCGCATGAGAAGAAACTGAAATGCCAAAACAAACATAGAATTAAACAACTTTTGTAGGTTGTTACAACAAAAATAGGTACCTTCAGAACCAACAACATTATGGTCATTTTCATAGTCTACAAACAATTTTGCAGCATTCCAATTTAAATTAAAAAAACAAGCAAATCAAAGCTAAATACATGATATGTTCCTAATATATTCTTAGTTTAACATGGATTGTTATTTGAAAATAAAAAATATACAAAAAAAACTGCATTGGTTTAATCTAAAAATAAATCAATAATAAACCATAAAATTGCACACTAAAAGACAACTACACATTCAAACTAATGAAAAAGGTAAAAATGCTTTGAAACAAAATAGATATAGTTAATATAACTTTTTTTTGAGGAAAAAGAAAACGAAAATTTTCATAAATAGCCTAGGTTTGAAACTTAATATGGTCAAATAGATATATTTTACATAATTATACAATATAACCATAGCTATGTGACCTAAAGGGGAGGAAAGAAGCGAGCGAGATTGAGAGAGGGAGGAGAGAGACGAATAGTATATGTGTATTTGTCAAATTGTATGTGTATATCTATCAAATAATTGTATGTATATATATACATATGGCAAACAAGATTGGGAGAGGGAGGAGAGTAGCGAGCGAGAGTGGAGAGAGACGAATTATATATGTATATCTGTCGAATTGATTATGTATATCTGTCGAAATAATTGTATATATGCAATTGGTATACATTTGTAATTGTGTATCTACAAGAAATTGCAGAGAGAGAGGAGAGAGAAAATAGCAACAAAATCCTAACTATACAACAAAATCCTGACTATAGCTATAGATTATAATTTTTTCAAACAATAGTTGTATAATGTAAATACATATCATTAGTTTGCCTAATTATGTTATTTTCACAAAAGAAAAACCTCTTCACGAACAAAATGGTTTTGAATGATTTTTTGAGGGCCCGGCATCTTCAATGTCTCCCAAAATAGTCGTCTGATATTTTTTGTGTGTTTGTTCCAAGAAATCAACTAACTCCAAGAAAACAACTACACATTTAAAAAATAATGAATAAAACAATAACAAATATTTATATTGTATATATTTATATTGAAAATAACAAAATTTACTTATTTGATTGGTTGTCTGCATTTGAGAAAAGAACACTGTCATTCAATAGGGATGTTGGTTGATCAACTCCGGCTCTTGCATTATCTTCACCCTGGGAGATGTGGATCAAACAAACATATAGTTAAACTTCCCATAAAATGGTTACATCTGCTAAAATATACACTAGATGTACCTCTCTTGGTAGTGTTTAATCTAACTGTTTTATTGATGACCTGATTTCATCCATGAGTAACTTGAATATATTGTCAAACTATTGTTACATGTTACTCAGGTGATCGTCAACCTATTGAATATAAACAAAGGCAAATTAGATTGTTGCAAAAAGAGTATAATATATTAAATTAATAAAATTTGATTCAATAATATAAACATTATCATTGAGCTATTTCATTTCTTTTCAAACCTACTAAAAAAATAAGTTAGTATTTTATAAACAAAAAAAAATGTGGGGAATATTGTCATACCGACAGATACAATTTCACTTGTAACACCCCACATCTTACAATACTAGAACTATGCAAATGAAACATGATATGTCTTTTCAAATTAGCGCTAATTTTTAAAAGTTCTTGAATCTCATGTTATAGGGTGATATGTGCGTATAACGCTGAAGAGGGTCGAGTGTAAATAAGTTTTAAGTCGAATTGAGGAGATCATGGCCCTAAACAAAGTGAGAGAATTGAGGTGCTTGTAGGACTTAAGAAGTTAGCAGGTGAGTCACCTACTTTCTTAGCTAAAATTTGCTAGCTAAACGAAGACGAGGCCCAACGTCGAATTTGTCCAAGTCTGATTATGAATAAAGTCCGTGTTAAGGGTGTAAATTTAGCCCATGTTTTAGTTTCATAAATAGACTTTATTTTCATCCCAAGATGAATAATAAAAGGGCCCAAGTACACCACAACCACTTGGCTAATTGGGCCCAACTTTGAGATCCATTTAGGCCCAAGTGTAAGGGCCAAGCTGCTGCATCATAAGGTTATTAATATGTGTTAATATGTGATGAAAAGTTCAAAAGAAATTCAGCTAAAGAGACTCTTTAAAAGGGGCTTAAAATCAGCTCACTCAAGTCATTCAACTCGAACAAAAAAATCAGATTGTTTAAGGCTTTCTCTCTACACTTCTTAACTTTGTAAAGCAGCCAAAAGGAGCTTTTAGGGTTCTTAAGGAGGCCCTCAACCTTCAAGGTAAAGGTAAGTGATTAAAGTTGTGTATTTAGTATAGTTTTCTTACACAAAACAAGAGACTATGTTGGTTATGTCTATGCTGAAATTGTTGGACAACATGTGTTCCAAAAGTTGTTGTACATTTTTCTTGTTTATTTGGAAGCTTTTCTCTTTTTGGTTGGATTAATTATGAAGGTAGGCTACTTTTCTTAATGAGTATTGGTTCTGTAATGTTGTATAAAGGCTGCTGCACCATTTTTACAGTCCATAAAAGTGAGACCTTATAGGATATCGCAATTGTGTTCTTAGTACGAACTTGTGGGCTGATGGATGAAAGGCTATTACCTCACATCCTTCATGACTGCTTTGGTACTATTCTAAGATTGTTTTAAGTCTATTTTTCTGTATAGATGTGTTGAGGATAGTTTGGTTAAAGTTGGAACAGGTTTGGGATTGTCGACGCCAAAATGGGGCAAAGGGACGTAATGTTATGCCGCCTATTTGTATGTTGTGTAGAATTGTTATGTGTTGTGCTTTATGGGCTGTTGTAAGACTATTATGGCACTAGAATAGGCTGCATATGATATATATATGAGAATGTGTATTAGAAAATACGATTAGTGGCGGAAAGGTTGAAAGAATACGCTCGGGTTTATAAATACCTGTTTGCTACCTGTATGTTATTCTTTATGAGATTGGGCTGCCAAGATGTATCTATTGGTTGCTAATGCTAGTTTTATCACTTACTATGTTGTAGATAAATATTTAGAAGAAGGGAAGGTTATCTCGAGATAATAGCGTGGTCGTACAATGAGGTATGTAAGGCTACTTGATTTCGTATTATTTGGCATGAAACATGGATCCCTGTTTGCCACATAAAGGCACTTACCAACTCCAACACAACTATTAACCGTGCCTCCACTCTTTCACATGTTCATATGATCCCATACATAATCTCCTTTAAATCTGCATACATACTTGGATACCAAGATATACGAATTCGTTCTACTAAATGAAGTTTATGTGTTGTTCTACCTCTTATGCATTTCATTATTTGTGTAACTTACTCCTTTCATTGTGGTGTTGTCTTTTGCGATTATTTACATGTCATATATTGTACCTACAGTCCTACAGCTCCAATATTATGACCACCAAAAGAATAGTCTCAAAAGTAATTTGAAAATAAAGTATGTTGCTTATTGATGGGTGGTAACCCAAGGGGTGGAAGAATCACCTAGCCAGGGTCGATCTTATCATGAGGGGTAGCCCGAGGGGTTAAAGGAAAAGCCTAGCCAGGGCCGATCCCGATATATATTTACCACTGATCAGCTGGTCATTTGTATTACATGTTGTGCACAGATTATACAGTAAAGGTAAAGTAATAAAAAGAACATAAAGTATAAGATCTCACAGTACAACTAAAGGTGGTCTCTTATCTTACACCAGTGCATAGTTTCATTTCAGCAGTTACTTTGTATACAGTATTTCCTGGCTTACATATTCGATACATTATCTAGTACTGACATCTCTTACGGGGGACCTGCATTTCATGCTGCAGGTACAGGTGCTAGTAGATCTCTCCAGTAGGAGTGCAGGATATCCAACTTTTGTTACCAAGCTCTAGGTTGCTTCGGAGCTTTGTGTGTCTCGAGTTTATATTTTTGTATTGTATAGTTAGTCGAGGCGGGGCCTGTCCCGACCCTTATCAGATACTTTTCCTTGTCTAGAGGCTTTATGGACTATGTAAATTAAAGTGTGGTCAAGTCTCGTACTTTAAACATCGTGGCACCAATGGCCTAGCCATATGCATTTCCTTTTAGCTTGTTATCATTGTTTATTTTCTTAAAGCATGTCAAATGTAGAAATCCCTTATAATATGTATAGAAAGCGCATAGATACAGTTTTTTGTTCTCCCGAGCCTCATCGACAATGGGTGCCAGTCCGCCCTAACGGGACTTTAGGTGTGACATCACTCTTCAATTCAGTGTATCTATCTTCTGAATCAACATTGCTCCTGGCAGGTGAAGAGGGCTTCTCAGTCTCTTGGTGGTTGGAAGAATCGCGATGATTTCTTTGATCGACAGTTTTTAATTCTTCCTCTGTCAGAGTGATATTTTTATAATTGTACTGCATTTACAAGAAGGAAAACAT
>JAOTQR010117553.1:0-24543 GCA_025774065.1 Solanum ossicruentum | reverse complement strand
TAGTAGCAACTACATTAGGAGCATACCTGGCCAGGGAATTAAATTGAAGGCTATACTCCCTCACACTCATATTCCCTAGGTGGAGATTGAAGAACTGATTTGCATGGGCCTCTCAAAATTCTAATGGTAGGTAATGGTCAAGAAATGCCTTTTTGAACTCCTTCCAGGTAGTTGGAGGTGCACCTATATCCTTAGAGTGCTTCCACGTTTCATACCACAATATAGACACACCCTTCAATCTATATGTCGCTAGCTCAATAACTTTTGTACCATTCACATGCATAACATATGAAGTGCGTGGAATCTAGTCAGCGAAGTCTTGTGCATCTTTACTAGGATCTTACTTGTTGAAGGATAAAGGGTCAAAATTAAGGAACTCACGTATCCTCGTGCTAGCTACCCTATTAACACCGCCTACACCTATAACTGGGCCTTCTTGTCTTTGACCTTGGCTAGCAACTATGCAAGTCAATAGTTGGACTGCAGTTCTCAGATCCTGCATGATGGCATTGATAGGTGGTTTTTCCAAAATTTCACTATTTCTTTGTTAATCAGGAGCTAGAGGAGGTAGAGATGTTTGTGACAAAAACTCATCTTGAGCCTCGTTTCATTGTCTCACGCGACAGGGTATACCAATCACCAATTCTACTTCTTTGCCTTTACCTTTGTTTTTCGTAGTTTCTAGCATACTTGTTATACAAAATAATTCAAAGATTAGAAATAATCCACCTATTACACTTGACTCTAATGCAAGAGATGAACATATTCTTGAGCACCGTATCGTGACACTCCCACTCAAGGACGGGTTTATTTAGGAATTGCAATTAGACCCTATGGGTTCCACAATCGATAGAAGTAGAGTATGCATGCAACCAATCCATTCCAAGAATGACATCAAAATCAACTACATCCAACTCAACATGATCACCAGGGAATATTTTATGCAAGATGCAAATGGGACAATTTCTACAAACCTTTCTAGCAACATTAGATGCACCAATTGGAGTAGATACCTCATATGGCTCATGCAACAATTCGGGCTCAACATGGAACTTTTTGCCAATAAAGGGGGTAACAAAACAAAGAGTGGCACCTAGATCAATCAATGCATACACATCAAAATCAAGGATTTTCAACATATTGATGACGACATCGGACACCTAATCAACCCCTTTCTACCCATGCAAAACATAAACTCTATTTTGCCTTGGGGCACCATTTTGTTGGCCACCTCTCCACAAGGAACCACATTAGCACCTTGTCGACGAACCTCCTTACCCTTGTTGCGATTTCAAGGGCAATCCATCACCTTATTCCCAACTTCCCCATAACTATAAAAAGCATTAGTATCCCTCAAGCACGGGCCACTATGACCCCTATCACATTTTGGAAAACCACCATTAGGAACCACACCCCTAACACCTTGGTCCCTTGGAAAATTATTGGCAACCATCTTCTTAAATGCATGAGAAGACCCTTGGCTTTGATGGAACCAACCACTCTTTTGGAACTTACAAACAAAATGAGCACTCTTTGTCTCATGACCCCTTCTCTACCTCAATTTCTCCTCTTCCATTTGTTTGGCATAGGTCATCAAACAGGACAAATCCATGTCACTAATCAACATAGAAGAGTGGCATTCCTTACTCACCAAGTCAGACACACCCATCATGAACTTTTCCAGTCTAGACTTTGTGTCACGACCCAAGCCTTGGGCCTAGACATGACACGACGCAAGGGGAACCGAAAGGGTCCCCAAACAAGCTTGACAAAGCATCATTACACATCCTTGGTCATGGAAGCAATAAATCAAACACTCAAAGATAAAACAATGGCCAAAACGGGGCTAAGGGAAAATCTTGGACAATATCATGGTCAAAAGACTAGAGTTAAACATATCTAAGATACTTAACGTGTCCAACAAATGTCTCTACTACATAGATAAGAGTGGGGGCCAAGACAATGTAATCAGGCTCACCCTCATAGTCTATATACACAATAAATATGTCTCAACACCTAATAGAACAAATATAAATTATTTCTGCAAAGTGGAGGACTCAGCCACTAGCGTGAATATCACCGATCTAGCCATATGGAGGAGGATGATCAACTTGGGCACCGGTTCCTACATGGTGACATCCTGTAGGCATAGAGCATGCATTAGTATGTTTGAATGTATTAAGTATGTAGGATGCAATGCAACAACTAGTAGGCATCATAATCGAAATGCATAATATTAAGCAAAGTCATATTATAGCAATATAGCATGCATGTTTAAACACATATATTCATTCCTTTTATCCTTATATACATATCTTCTCTTTTTAGCATGCATGAACAACGAATATATATGTATGATGACCAAAGGTGCTTTTCATGATTTAAACACATATATTCATTCTTTTTATCCTTATATACATATCTTCTCTTTTTATCATCATTTGGTCATCACATACAAACATCATTTAACCATCATGACATCATTAAACTCATAAGACATGCACTGGACCTAAAATACCTCAAGAAACCCTAACTGAACATTTTATCAAATACTTGGCCGGTTTGTAATAGGGGTAAAGTACCATGCAATTTAGATATGAAATAATACATGAAAATCCATTGAAAGATCATCAAGAAACACCTTGCAACACCCTCAAGGCATACACATCAAAATACCTCATCAAATCCAACATTAGATCCAAGATTAAAGCCTCAACACATGCTAAAACAACCATACTTTCATGAAGTTAAATCACTATGCAGTAAATTTCTTAATATATAAGAGCCATATGTAAAATCAACTAAAAATCATGCAATATTAGTAAAAAGGAGCCTTAGGCAGCATGGTTGGAAAGATCCAATGGTTTAACACCACATACCCTAGCTTTTGGAGAAACCTTGAAGAAGAATGGAGATGGAGACTTGAAGTTTGAAGGATTTCCTTAGATCCAGATGAGGGTTTTGAGACTTGATTCTTGAGAGAAATACTAGTCTAAGTGTTTAAGTGAGTATTGAGGAATGTTTAGGGTGATATGAGGGTCAAATAAGGCTATGTACAGGTAAAAACATAGTTAGGAACACTTAGGCCTAGCATTCAAAGCCTTAGACCCGAACAAAAAAATTTTTCCCAATTAAGGCATTGGAGTGTCGCTCCAACGTCATGCATTGCACACTGGAAATCAAAACTTGGAATTTTGTAATTGCTAAATATTTGCTCTTAAATCACGGTTAGACCTTTTACCACCTAATTTAGACCACCTCAACAAGAATATGAAGTCGGATTTTTGAAATAACAAATGAATTTTGAGACATATGGAAATTAAAAATTTCAGGCATTTTGAGGCACATTTTCGGACACTTTTTAGGGTTGTTACAATATCTCCCCCTTGGGAACATTTGTCACTGAATGTAAAAGAGACGTACAAGATAAGAGTGATCACAAAAAAATAAGCCCCAACAAGAATGCAACATGCATTTAAATTATCATTTTCAAAATATCAACATAAGTGTCAAAATCATAATGTACTTGTTAATGTAAACATGGATGCATGCAAATGACGTAGGGGCTGTAACATAAGACTTAGAACCATGAAAGGACTCGATATATTGTCATAAACTCAAATTAGAATGAAAGAGGTAAGGCTGTTGTTTCTCCAAGCTCGCTCCCCAAAAGACACTTCCGACTTGATGAACCTTCCAAGAGCTTTACGAACACCACATCCTCATCAATCCACTTTGGACACACACTCCCCATCCACTTAGAACCAAGTCACCATTCCCCCTTGGGAGAAGATCCCCAACTTAACCAAAATGGAAATCAACACCTTACTTAACTAGACCCCTTCAACTATAGAAGATTCCAAGACACCAGCCACTACACCACCATTCTTAACCTCATTCACCCTAGTCAACCGGTGATCTCTCCTAACCACCTTCTTGCCATCCAAAGGTCCCCACTTTCAATAATTAGCAAGAAACCTCATCTCCTCCGAATTTACAACATCACCCTCAATTGATTCGCAAGCTTTTTCTCACAATCGGAAACAATCAACACATCATCACCAAGAACCACCACAATGTAACAAGGTATGGATTAAAGACCCTATGCTAGAGACCCATAAACATAACCAATGCATGAATCAACCATACAACTTTACCTATATACTAATAGTGCTCAGTCGGGAGCAAAGCTCAAACCAAAGATCAATCTTAGAGGAGTGACCATCCCATTGTAGTTGACCAAATTGATCGGCCATCCTCAACCATCATATAACAAACTTATGGGTTCTACACTCATTTGAAACATGTATAAAAGTAGCCCAAGCTACCCCAAGACCTCCAACACATCAAGCAAAGTTCAACAAAGATCACAAGACAAGATTCCTATGCAATAAGAACATGGGGCAACACTTAGAGATCAATTGAAACTTAAGAGAAGAATGGACCTACCTCTTTTGCTACTACTTAGCAACCTCCCATTTAAAGATGGAAGTAAAATCTATAAGGCCCAGCATCAATGAAGACACAACAAATATGCAACTAATCCAACACAAGAATGATATCCAAATCTACCATATCGAATTCAACAAGTAACAAGGCAAGTCCTAATGCAATAAGAGCACGGAAAACAACGAATGACCTTCTAGCAACAATAGACTCAACAAAGGTGTAAACACCAAAGGTCCACATAACAACTAGGAACACTCATGGAACCCCCAAGCAATAAGAATAGAAATAAAGGAAAACCCGAACCTTCCAATGTACACACAACAAAATCAAAGAAACTCACCTTGGCCTTGAGCACAAAACTTCTTGCCCTTGTTCCGGACATAAGGGCAATCAATAAGCTTGTGACCTTCTTTCTCACACCCATAACATGCCCCTGAATTCTTTAAGCATTTGTCATGATGATGCCTTTCACACTTTGGGCATTTTGGTAATGTCATCCCACCATCGCCTTCTTGGATCTGACCATCCTCTAACTGAGCCCTCTTGGACTCACCACTCATTTTCTTCCTAAGCTTCTCCACCTCTATTTGTTCGGCATAGGTCATAAAATGGGATAAGTCCATATAATTAATCAACATAGTGGACTAGCATTCTTCACTCACCAAGTAGGACACACCCATCATGAACTCGTTCATTCTAGTCCTTGGGTCAGCAACCAAGTGAGGAACATACTTAGAAAATTTGTTGAACTTGAGAGCATAATCCCTCACACTCATTGATCTTTGTCTCAAATTCATGAATTCTACAAATTTGTCTTCCCTAAGCTTAAGAGGGAAGAACTGACTAAGGAAAGCCGCCTTGAACTTCTCCAAGAGCAGCACGTTGTGGATTCTCATCTCCTCCCTCCATTGGATATACCATAGATGTGCTATCTCCTTGAGTTAGTATGCCGCTAAATCTGCCTTATCTTCCGATCTAATATACATGATGGCCAATACCATAAAAATCTTACTTATAAACTCTTTGTGGGTCCTCATCCACCTATGATTCATGGAACTCCAGCAGGTTCATACCAAAGTTACTTCACATGTCCGACAAACACCTCTACTACATAGATAAGAGTGAGGGCCAAGACAAAGTAACCGGGCTCACCCTCATAGTCAAAATAAATAATAAAAATGAATGTCTAAATACATAATAGAAGAAACATAGAATAGGTCCCCAAAGTAGAGGACTCAAACACTAGCTTGAATAGCACCAACTTAGCCACATAGAGAGCGATAATCAACTTGGGCACCGATTTCTACATGGTGATATCATGTAAGCATAGAGTATGGATTATGTTTGAAAGTACTATGTATGTAGGATGCTATGCAACAATAAGTAATCATCATAATCAAAATGCATAATATTAAGCAAGAGATATAATATAACAATATGACATGCATGAACACTACTTATAGTAAAACATGCTTGAAAATATCCATGCTTTCATAGCTTACTTAAACCAATGAGATAACATGATTAGCTTATCCAATTACCTTGTACTAGGGGGTGAGGGACATAGAATTAGCTCATAAACTTAAATCATATATGAGGGTAAGGAGTACATCGTGGTTCATAACCTCATAAAAAGTAATATAGCCTCATAAGGAGTAGCATAACCTCATAAATAGTAAAATAACATCATAAGTTGTAGCATAACCTCATAAAGAGTAACGCAACCTCATAAGGAGTAGCATAACCTCATAAAAAGTAAATTGCATTCATACATGAGGGTAAAGTGTATAACATAGCTCATAACCCCTATGTGTAGGATTTGGCCTTGCACTAGAGGGTAAAGCGTGTAACATAGTTCGTAACCCCTCCTAGTAGCATTTCATAAAACAAGAGTATAAACCTTATCATAAGAATCCAGCAAGTCATCAACAATTCAAAAGAACATAGCAGCATGAGAGCCCAACAATTCCCTTGCAATACAAAGGTGCTTTACATTTTTTAAACATATATATTCATTCCTTTTATCCTTATATACATAGCTTCCCTTTTTATCATCATTTGGTCATCACATACATACATCATTTTATCATCATTTCATCATCGTATAATCAACATGATATCAATCAACTCATAAGAGATGCATTGGACCTCTAATTCCTCAAGAAACCCTAGACGGACATTTTTTCAAACACTTAGAGGGCGTGTAATAGAGGTAAAAGATCATGCAATTTAGATATGAAATCATATAAGATTGTAAAAACCAAGAAACATATTACAACACCCTTAAGATATACACATCAAAATCCCTCATACAATCCAACATTAAATCCAAGATTTAAAGTTCAAGACATGCTATAACAACCATATTTTAATGAAGTCAAATCACTATGCAATAAATTTCTTAATGTAACAAGAACCACATCTAAAATCAACTTTAAATTATGCAATATTAGTAACAAGGAGCCTTAGGCACCATGGATAGAAGGCCCAGTGGTTCAACACCAAATACCTTAGCTATTATGGAGAAACCTTGAAGAAGATTGGAGATGGAAACTTGAAGCTTAATGGAATTCCTTTGATTCGGATAAGGGTTTTGGGACATGAATCTTGAGAGAAATATTAGTCTAAGTATCTGAGTGAGTATCGAAATATTTCGGGTGATATGAGGGAGAAATAAGGCTATGAATAGGTAAAAACATGATTGGGAACACTTAGAACCAAGAATGAAAGCCTTGGACCCGAACAGAAAAAATTTTTCCCAATTAAGGAACTGGCACGTCTCACTAGTGTCGCGCATTGCACACTTAGAAATTGAAACTTGAAAATTTATAATTGCCAAATATTTACAGTTAAATAGAGGTTAGACCCTTTTCATCCTAATTTGGAGCCCTAAACAAGAATATGAATTGGCATTTCGAAATAACAAACGAATTTTGAGATATATGGAAATTAACAATTTCAAGCACTCCGAGGAACATTTTCGAGAACCTTTTAGGGTCGTTACACCATTAGTCGGCAATCAAGTGTCAAGCATACTTTGAGAGTTGGTTGTACTTGAGGGCATACTCCCTCACACTCATATATCCTTGTCTCAAATTCATATATTCCACTAATTTAGCTTCCTGAATTCAAGAGGGAAGAATCGATTAAGGAAAGCCACCTTGAACTCCTCCCAAAGCACCACATTATTGACTCCCTTATCTTCCTTCGATTGATTATACCATATTTGTGCCACGCCTTTTACTTGGTAGGTTTCCAACTTCGCCTTGTCATCCTACCTTATTTCTATGATAGCCAAAATCTTGTAGACCTCATCAATGAACTTTTGAGGTGCCTTATCTAACATAGACCCATAGAATTTTAGTGTATTCATTCTCATGAAGTTGCTCAGCTGAAAAGCTGGTGTAGGAGCATGAGGGGCTTGGGACCCTTGATTGGATTTATTAGCCACCACTTGTGCAAGCAAGGTGAGAGCATCCTGAAGCTCTCCATGAGCTGGTTGCTCCTCGACTTTGCGGGCTCTTTATTCTCTTGTGATAGGCTTGATCTTTCATAGCAAAGAACAATCGTTAGGGTGGAAACCTTACTTTAACAACATAGTACATTTTAGAACATGAAGAAGAGAAACATTTCCTAAAATGTCTCATATCCTCTTAAACATAGTTGCGGACCACAACACAACCTTGAATAAGATTCAAATTGACATAGTGTGTTGGACTTTGAGGATCTAACAACCTAGTGATCTTATACCATGGTTTTCATGACCCAAGCCTAGGGCCTAGATGTGACACGACATATGGGGAACCTGAAGGTGCTGTAAGAGATCCTCTTAACATATCATTACACATCCTTGATCACGAAAGCAAGCAATCAACAACAAGAGAAAGTAAATAGGGATAATTAGCGCTAAGGGGAAACCTTTATATCATAAACATCAAGAAACAAGAGAATCAAGACTCATAGCATACATACATATCATGCCCAACAACACCTCTACTATATAGATAAGAGCGGGGGCCAACGCAAGAAACTAGGCTCACTATCATAGTAAATACATACATAAAAGAATGATAGTCTTAGAATATAGCATAAGATCATATACATCATTCCTGGAATGGAGGACTCACCAAAAAGCTTGAGAGATATCATATTAGCCACGTGGATAGGATGCTCAAATGGGGCTCCGGTTCCTACATGGAGACATTATGTAGGCACAGAGTATACATTACTACGTTTGAATATAATAAGTATGTAGGATATCATGCAACTAATAAACACTATAAACATAATGCATAATATAGACAATGAATAAGCTTATAGCAATATGGTATGTACGAATGATGCTTAAAGTATGATCATGCTTATATGGAACATCATACAAGTGTAAAAGTGAACATTATTAGTGAAATCCAAGGCCTACCACCTCTTTAGAGAGGCGCATGAGGTAAAAACCCCTTCATTAGGTTGATAAGGTACAAACCCCCCAACAAGGTTGATAAGGTACAAACACCCTAACAAGGTTATCAAGGTGCAAAACCCTTGACAAGGTTGCACAGGCCTGCTACCTCTTGAGCGAGGAGATCAAGGTACAAAACCCTCAACAAGGTTACCCAGGCCTATAGCCTATCGAGTGAGGGTTGGTCATCCCCAACACAACAGAGATAGTATCACATACATACAGTCCTTTAATCATCATATACATACATTTCTTTCATCATCATATACATATATTCCTTTCATCATCATAAAGTCATTCAACCCATAAGATATCCATTAGACCTTCAATTCCTCAAAAAACCACAACCGGATATTTAATCAATCACTTGGCAAATCTATAGTGCTAATGTAAAACCATGTAACTCAAGAGTGAAATCGTGCTAGAAGATTCAGTGTAAAGCCATCAATTGGTAACACCCTCATGCAATATACGTCAAAACTCTTAATCAAATCTCATATTAGATGTTAGATTCATAGCTCAAAACATGCTAAAATAGTCACAATTTCATGAACACCAATATAGTGTTTAGTGAAATTCATAATAAGTAAGACCCATGAGTAAATCATCTTAAAATCAAGCAATTTTGAGTAAAAGGAAGCTTTGGCAACATGGGTGAAGGGAACACATGAAAGAAAACCACATACCTTAGCTTTTCAGAATAGCTTGACAAAGATTGGAGATGGAAACTTGACGATTGAATGAGAACCTTGAAATTTGGATGAGTTTTGAGACTTGAATATAGGAATAAAATACTTGACTAAGTGTTTGAATGAATATTGGGGAATATTTTGAATGATATGAGGGTGAAATATGGCTAAGTATAGGTATTTCATGTTTGGGAACACTTAGGACCAAGACACACAACCTTGGACCAAACTTGAAAAACTGGCACCAAAATAACACTGCGGTATGTCGCGCGAATGACGCGAGCCACTCACTAGAAATTCAATTTTGTTGGAAAACAAATTTGTGATTTATTTGCTCTAAAATTGAGATTAGATCATCTCCCACTCAATTTGACCCCTTGATAAAGAATATGAAGTCATATTTTTGATATCATGAATGAATTTTGAGAAACATAGAAATTACGATTCTGGGCACTTCTGAGGCATTTTTCGGGCAATTTTTGAGGTCGTTTCAATTTATTAGTGGCAGAACATTTGAGATAGTGGTAGAGTTTCTCGTAGACTACCATAACTATAGCTTGACTTACTGGTACTTCATTTTATGTTGGAGACAAAGATATTGGGTGAGGCTTGATGTTAAGTAATTTATCTCGTCTAGATTCTAAGAATTGGGAGACTTGCTATGGCTATAGGTTCATTCAGCTGGCTTAATTATGAACATGGGGCAATAATTATTGGTACTCTTTAGTTTTAATCTTGGATGCTAACTTATGAAGTATTCTTTGCATTTATGTATATACATGGTTATCTATTGTTAAGCCCAGTGTATCGATTCTGGAGCAGCTGGATCCCATGTTTTTCCTCTTAGCCTTTGCCTATGTAATGGTATCAGTTTATTTCCTTTGATGTTATTGACTTGTTTGGATAATGGGATGGACTGCATTGTATTGGCTTATCTTCGTACTTGTTTTTGTGGTATGATCCCTATCATGCATTGATTCATCCTTATGGATGAAGAGTAAGGATGCTAAGTAGTACTCTATACTATTAGCATGGCATTGACTCAGACTGGCTTGTATTGGATATCTATAAGATTTTTCCTAACTGAATTTAACACGACTCATACCACTTGGACCCTGGGGATAGATATTAGTATCATTTGTCATAGTGAATCCTTAATTAAGTCTTCTTAGATAGACGAAAACCTACTTAGGATGCCTCACCGTCATTTCAGCCTAGAATGGTGTTGTAGACTAGAGACTCGTAGTCAGGCCTTGTACTAAGTGGCTTGAATGATACCTTTTCTCCATAATTCCCAAGTTTGGTAGTTAGATTCCATTTTTGTCATAACTCGGACCAAGGGTCTAGGAGTGATATGGCTAATGGGAACATGAAAGTCCCCAAACAAGTCTTAAAGTATCCAAATTCACATCATCTGTTCGGAAGCACCTTCAAATAATAAACATGAAATTTTAAGGGACGAAAGAGTACGAGTCACATTATAGGGATATGATAGGGAAAGGGATTAAAATTTATTAACATAACATGTGGCACATAAAGACAAAGCAGCGGGTATGTACGATTCACGCTATGCGAGCAATTTGAGACCTAAGATCTTTCACATCATATCATGAATCAAGTCATAGAACTCACAGCCAAACTCATAATAGTATTCCATATAACATAATTCCCAATAATAACACTAAGCATATCAAGTAATGGAGTTTTACAAGATGTCCAACAATACCTCTAACATAAGATAGGTCATGTGCCAAGACATACCCCAGGTTCACCCTCAACGTAAATAAAAGAGATAAAAAGGCAACATAGGTAGAAGGATGGTGGATCATCGTTGGGAGATAGGACTCACAACTACAAGCATACTTGAGATCCAAGCTAAGCATCATACTATAGATGATCATAGTCCTCGGTCCCTACATGGTGAGATCATGTAGGAAAAAGTATGTATTAGTGCATGTGAATTACTATGTATGGGGGATGCAATGCATGTAACTTACCATAACCTACATACGATGTTAGATAGCAAGGGCTCATAATATAGAATGTTATATATAGCAAGGAATGTAATATAACAAGATGATATTAAATTCATGATGCATGAAGTGCAAATGATGCTCATATATATAGAAAGGACGTGTCCTTAACCGACACGAGTAAGACCAAGCGAGCTATTACTTAGAATCCTGATGAAATCACCTCATCCATAAAGATGTGGTCTACATGCCAAAGGTAAACCATACTTCACTTTACGGGAAAAACACCCATTTCGTATGAAGACCCCTTCCTTATGGGAATGGCACCTATTTAAGATAGGATTTTCACATATAGCATATCATATCACATTATAGTTCTCCTTACAGGAACAACTTCTATTTCGAAGGCAAATTTCCTCATTGGAACAACACCCATTTCGGAAAGGAACCTATGCTAGGCACATAGTTCAAGTAAAGAGGGAAAACCCTTCATCCATCGGTGCTAAGTTGTCATCACACAGGAGTACATAGTATATATACATACACGCTTCCAAAGAGGCACTAGTCATTTCGAAAACCATTTCAATGCATTCTTAGGCTTAAAAGCCAAATAACATTTGTAGTATTTCATAATTAGGCTCAAATGCAAAAATCGTAGTTCATAGTTATAACATTCATGTATAGGAATAGCTCATTCACATATACAATATGGTGCAAGTATCCAAAATGCAAAAAGAGCCATAATCATAGACATGTATGTGATCACATTCTTGTCATAACCAATATCTTATCAAAATCATATTATAGAACATTGTTGGGCTTAATCCACTTCATAATTTCCACAGAAAAAAATGGCATGAATGATGCAAGGATAGCATGGGTAATTAAGATTCAATATAAAATCAATAATATAATATGAAATTCAAGGGAAACCATAATTAAATCCATATTTAAAATAATAATATAATCACCCATGCATAAACAAGCCTTAAAAAGGGACATGTATATTCATAATTTCATTAACTCAATATAATTCATCATATTATAGTTTAGATGAACTTTAATTAGTAAATAAACATAACCCATACATTATTAGAATTTAGGGAATCACAATATTCAAAACCCCAATTTAAAGTGAGTGAAGAACACATGAAAATTACTAGAAAATGTTTGGGTCTCCTTGATTGGAATGAACCAAGGATCAAGAACCCACATACCTTCACAAAATGAGCCAAGTGTTTCACCACCGGAGGCTACACGATCCGTGCGACCTCGCACAGGCCGTATAGTGTCCCTTGAGATGACAGTTAGTCCAAATTTTGTACAAAAACAAAATCCTCAAGTTCCAGTGAAGTCGTACAATATCCGAGTCATTACATCACCTCCCCTTTGGGAACATTCGTTCTCCAATGTGCAAGAATATGGCTTGAAGGGATTGACTTAGAACATGAAACTTCCAAACGCAAGATACAACACACAATTCATCATTTGAAAATCATAAAGTCATTAAAACTCATGCCAAATCAAAATGAAATCATTCAAAACTTCATAAAAAATCATTTTTGTATTGCACATATGAACATGTCATGCCAGGAGAATCAAGAATGAAAGGATTAGGACCACTTAGAAGAGGAAGAATCTAATACCTTAGGCTTGAGAAGATTTGAAAAGATAGGGATATTACTTCATCAAGTCGAATTCCACCTCCCAAGTAGCACTCTCAATGTGTTGATTTCTCCAAAGTACCTTTATCGAAGCTACATGTCACGGGCCTAGAATCTTGGCGCACAGCATGCGCCCGTGCAGCATCTGGAGGCATCCCATACTATCCCCAGACTAGCCTGACTTATAGCGTACCAACTGGTTTCGTGCTGCCAGAGGCTCATCAAGGAAGCGACAATAGATCCCGACTAGTTGTTCGCCTAGTATGCTCCGGCTCCCTTCATAGTTATGTCCTCGACAAGCGACAAGCTCCCAAAACTTAATCGGGTCGGCATGCCTAACTCGACCAAGCCCATGCAACTAGGGAAAAACAATTCCATATTGCTATTGGTGCCCCCACCCATGGAAGCTCAAAACAATCCAACATATATACTTTTCGTGGTCCTTCACAGTTACGAAATTTGGTCCGTAACACTCTCCGCACTCAATGTTGCTACGACCTTGATTCAATGCTCCCGATGGAACTCCCCTCTCGGACTTCCGCACATCACCTTGTGCCTCCACGTCCTGAGTTCATACCCTTTCCATGCCCGAAGCATCCTGCTTTTGTAGGGAAGGACTCCGCCCAAGGATCGACATGCTTCTATTCTAACGCCACTCCCAAGCCTTGTCTATGCCTTCTCTTCGCAACAAGCAAAGGATTCTCCTCCTCTGAGAACTTGTCTTCTCTACGACCACTTGGAGCACGCAACCATGAAAAGCATGTCCTTCTCTGATCCCACTTTGTCACGGGCCTAGAGTCTTGGCGCGCAGCATGCGCCCGTGCAGTGTCTAGAGGCATCCTATACTACCCCCAAACCAGCCTGACCTCATAGTGTACGGAGTAGTTTTTCCATGCCATGGGCTCATCAGGGAAGCGGTAATAGCTCCCCACTAGTTGTGCCCCTAGTATGTGCTGGCTCCCTTTATAGTTATGTCTTCGACAAGCGACAAGCTCCCCAAACGTAATCAGATCGGTATGCCTAACTCGGCCAACCCCATGCAACTAGGGCAGAACAATACCTTATTGCTATTGGCGCCCCCACCTATGGTAGCTTGAAACAAGCCAACACATATGCTTTTCGTGGTCCTTCATGGTTACGGAATGCGATCTGTAACACACATCCCTATTACGAAGTCGTTTCACTTGTCTATCAAATATCTCCACTGAAACCTCCTCAGAAGACAAGTTCTCTTCAACCTCAATACGTTTCAAAGGCAAAATAGTGCTAGGATCACCAACCATATTTCTCAAAATTGACACATGGAAGACTGGGTGGATAGACCTCAAATCTCGGGGCAACTCCAACCTATAAGCTACATTCCAAAATCTGCTCAATAAACTTATAAGGGCCTACATACCGAGGACTTATCTTTCCCTTTTTGCCAAAGTCCATCACTCCTTTCATAGGTGAGACCTTGACAAACACCCAATCTCAAATGTGGAATTTATGGTCCCTCTTCCTAAATCCAAATAGGACTTTTGGCAACTTCGGCCCATATTCAACCTCTCTCAAATAAACTTCACTTTCTCAATAGAATCCATCACGAAATTTGGACCAAGCAAAGCCACCTCCCACAACTCAAAACACTCTACCAGAGACCTACATCTCCTACCATACAAAGCCTCAAATGGTGTCATCCCAATGCTAGCATGGAAGCAATTATTATAGGAAAACTCAATGAGTAGAAGATGGCTATCCCAATTAATCTTGAACTCCAACACACAAGCCCTCAACATATCTTCAAAGATTTGAAATGTCCTCTCGGCTTGCCCATTGGTTTGAGGATGAAAACCGTTGCTCAATTTGACCTTAGTACTAAGTCCATTTTGAAATGACCTCCAAAAAAGAGAAGTAAATTAGGTACCCCAATCTAATATGATAGACCTAGGCACACGAAGCGACCTTACCAAATCTTGGACGTACAACTTTGTATAATCTTTGGCACCAAAAGTAGTCCTTATAGGTATGAAATAAGCCAACATAGTCATCTGATTGAGTATAACCCAAATGGAGTCAAATTGCTTTCGAGTCTGAGGCAACCTAACCACAAAGTCCATACTCATATCCTCCTACTTCGAAGCAGGAATTTCAATGTGTTGAGTCAAACACACTGGGTCTTTGGTGCTCAACATTCACATGTTGACTATTTGGGCATTTGGATACAAACTTGTCTATGTCATTCTTCATATTATGCCACCAATACACCCCCTTCAAATCCCGATACATCTTAGTAGATCCTAGGTGAATAGAATAATGAGAGTTATGGGTTACGCTTATGATCACCTTTCTAAGGTCATACATATCCTAAAAACACAACTGATCTTGATACTGAAGTACACCATCTCCCCTTTGAGAGAAAACCACTATGTTCTTTTCGGCAACAAATTTCTTCAACTCAACCAATGGAGGATCTAGATCTTGCTTAGTCTTTACATCAACAAACATCTAGGATTCAACTCCATTTTGCACATGTATACCACTATAATTGGTTTCGGACAACCTATCACCCAACCTAGCCAATTGGTGAACCTCTCTTGCCAAATCCTTCTTCTTCTCCTCTACATGAGCCACACTTCCTATAGAAAGCCGACTAAGAGCATTGGCTATCACATTCGCCTTGCCAAGAAGATATTGAACACTCATGTCATAGTCCTTTAGGAGTTCAAACCATCTCATTTGCCTCAAGTTAAGATGCCTTTGAGTGAACACATATTTCTAGCTCTTGTGATCGATGAAAACATCAGCATGCACCCCATACAAGTAGTGTCTCCAAATTTTCAAAAAAAATACCACCACCTCAAACTCAAGGTCATAAGTAGGGTAATTATGCTCATGCACCCTCAATTGCCTTGATCTATAAGCTATCATCTTACCATGTTTCATAAGTACACAACTCAACCTAATTTGAGAAGCATCACAATATACCACAAATCCAGCCATTGTAGAGTCAAAACAAGAGCCGATGTAAGTCGATTCTTCAAACATTGAAAACTCTTTTTGCACTCATCCGACCACACAAACTTAGATTCTTTTGGGTAAAGTTATTCAATGCAGATGCAATAGATGAGAACCTCTCAATGAATATTCTACAATAACCTTCCAATCCAAGAAAACTTTGAATGTCAAAAGGAGTCAATGGTCTATGCCAATTCTTCACTGCCTTACTCTTCTTCGGATCCACCTTTATACCATCAACGGACACCATATGACCAAGAAAAGAAACTTCACCCAACCAATACTCATATTTTATAAACTTGGTATATAACTTTTTCTCTTTCAAGGTTTGTATAACTCACCTCAAATGACCCCTATGCTTCTATTCACTTCGAGAATAAATGAGGATATCATTAATGAAGACAACCACAAAGCTATCAAGGAATGGTTTGAACACCCGATTCATGAGATCCATAAACACGGTCGGAGCATTAGTTAAGCCAAACAACATCACCACAAATTTGAAAAGCCATCTTGGGAATATCACACTCTCTGACCTTTAACTGATGGTACCCGAAATGGAGGTCAATCTTTGAAAAGTGAGTAGCCCATCGAATTTTTTCAAATAAGTCATTGATCCTAAGAAACAGCTACTCATTTTTAATGGTCACCTTATTCAATTACCTATAATCGATATACATCTAAAGGGATCCATCTTTCTTCTTATAAATTACACCGGAGCACCCTATGGTGATATACTTGGCCTAATAAAACCCTTCTTCAACAAATCTTTTAAGTACTCCTTTGACTCTTTCAACTAAGTTGATGCCATACAATAGAGAGGAATAGATATAGGTTGAGTATTCGAAAGAAGATCTATGCCAAAGTGTAGTTCCCTTTTAGGAGGAATACCAGGAAAGTCTTAAGGGAACATGTCCGGAAACTCATTCACCACCAGAACCAACTCAAGAGTAGGAGATACAGACTCCACATCCTTGGCTCTCACAATTTGAAAAATGCACCCGCTAGAGATCATCTTTCAAATCTTCAGATAGAAAATAAATTGACCATTAATAACGGAGTCACTACCCTTCCATTCTAGAGTGGGCCTACTGGGAGGTTAGAACTTGACCTTCCAGGTCATACAATCTATACAGGCATATGATGCATATGACCAATCCATCCTATGAACAATAATAAAATCAAACATCTCAAGCTCTACAAGATCATGCGGGAAGACTTTATGCAACATAGAAATAGAACACCCACGATAGACATTATGTGAAACAATAGATTCACCCATGAGAGTATAAACCGACAAAGGATCCCTCGAAATTTTCGAACTTAGACCAAATATAACAGCCAACAGAAGAGTTACAAAAGACAAGTTTGCACCCAGGTCAAGCAAAGCATAAGCATCAAAATCAAAGACTTAAAATGTACTACTCACAACATCTGGAGCCTCCTCAACCTCCTAACGTGCATGAAGAGTGTAGAACCTATTTTTCATTGGGGAAACAACTTGTGGAGCACTTTGCTGCCCTTGTCCACCATGAGAAACAAGACCATGACCTTAGGATTCTTGGGACAATCTGCGACCTTGTGATTCTTATCACCACACCCAAATTAAGCACCCAAGTCTCTCTAATAAGCACCTATTTAGAGATTCCCACACATGCCACATAAGGAATACCCCTATCCACCACTGACTGGTGCCCTAGGAGGAGGCACCTTAGCATTCGCAACCCGAGCACCTGAACCTCCCTACCAACACCACCACCGCAAGAGCTACTGAACCTACTATCAAAATGGGCCCTCTTAGGATCATGTACCCTCCTCTATTTGAGCTTGTCCCATTCAATCTGATCGACATACACCATGAGTATAGAAATATCCATATTCTATATGAGCATGGCAATGCGACATTCATTCACAAGCAAGTCAAAGATACTGGAAATGAACTCGTGCATTCTTGCACGAGAATCAACCACCAATGTTGTCGTATACTTGGAGTGGTTGGTGAACTTGAGGGAATAATACCTCACACTTATATTCCCTTGCTTGAGTTTGATAAATTGAGTTATCTTGGCTTCCTCAAGCTAAAGTGGGAAGAAACAATCAAGAAGAGAAAGCTTGAACTCCTCCAAATTAACATCACCATAAACCCTCTAGATAGACGGTTGAGTGTACCACACCTAGGATACATCCTTCAACTGATAGGTAACCAGTTCAGCTTTTTCCTCAGAAGTGACACCCATAACATTCAATACATTAGTGATTTCATCAATGGCCTCCTAAGTATCCTCATCAGCTTTAGACCCAAAGAACTATGGGGGATTCATCCGTGTCAAATCCCTCACTCTAGAAGCTGGAGTGGGATCCCGCGGAAGATTGGCATGGCTAGTTTGAGTGGTCACTACCGAGGCAAGCATAGCAAAGGCGGTATAAAATTTTCCATTTGAGTTAGGCTCATCCATAGGCCCTTGAGGTAGTTGACCCTCATTAGCTGGAGCCCATCTTGGTAGGTGATGTCTTCCACGAGTCATCTTTCGAAATAGAGTAACAATACCATCAAGATAAGAAAGTCATATATATGCGAAGCATAGCATGACATAAGGCATGAAGAAGTTAGACAATACCTAAAATGTTATCATGACCTAAGCCTAGGGCTTAGACGTGACATGGAAAATTGGAAACCCAAAGGAACCTCAATCGAGCCTCTTAACTTGTCATTACACATCCTTGCTGGCGGAAGCATATAAAAGGTGTCAAGTAAGAAAAAGTGAACAAGGGGCTAAGGGATAGCTTGTCAAAACATCAACATAAAAGAAAAGGAGTCATAACTAATACTATAAATACGCAACTTGTCTAACAAACACCTGTAAATACAAAGATAGAGTGGGGGCAAAGACAAAGCTATCGCACTCACCCTCATAGTCAATAGAACATAAAATAGTGTCTCAACATTTAGATATAGCAACATAGACTAAGGTCCCCAAAATGGAGAACTCACCAACAAGCTTGGAATAGCATCGAGTAGCCACATGGAGGAGGAGGATAATAAACTTGAGCACCGGTTCCTACATAGTAATATCATGTAGGCAAGAGTATACGTTAGTATGTTTTAATGTACTAAGTACGTGCAATGCAATGTAACAAGAAATTGACATCATGATCAAAATGTATAGCAATAGGCAATGAGCACATTATTATAAGATGGCAAGTATGAACAATGCATAATTAAAACTTGCTTGAATAACTCATGCTCATATAAAGTATCATATGTAAAGAATATATCAAACTAGATTTCTAAGGTATATACCCTTGAGGTTAGTGATGATGTCACCCCATCACCTAGTTGGAGAAGTACAAAACCTTCCATCAGTTGATAAGTAATCAACCCCCATCATGACTAGTGATAATGCTACCCCATCACCTAGGTGGAGACGTATGAACCCTTCCCTTGGTTGATGAGTACAAACCCCTATCTCGGTTATCCGGGTTCTTAGACCCCCCGGAGTGGCCATGGTCTAAAGTATCACTTATATATAGAGTATATCATGTAAATTAGGTTATTGTATCATCATATAGTCAATCATATCATATCTCATGCTTTGGACCTTCAACACCTCAAGAAACTACATCCGGACATTTTATCAAACTCTTGGAGGGTGTGTAATGCTAGTATAAGACCATGAAATATAGAGATGAAATCATGCAAGAAAATTGATTGTAAACCCATAAATCAACACCTTGAAACAACCTTTAGAAATATAAATTAACACCCTCCTCAAATCTTATAATAGATCAAGGGTTTATAGCTCAAAACATAGCAGACAATCACAATTTCACATAGCTTTAACTTAGCGTGCAGTGAATTTCATAATAATCAAGACCCATTTGTAAATCAACATTAAATAATGCAATTTGAGTAAAAAGAGGGTTGGGTATCATAGGTATGTGACACCCCACACCTTACATGTACCAATCCTATGCATATGAAACATGATATGACTTTGTCAAATTAGCGCCTATTTTTTAAGTGCTTGAATCTCATATTAGAGGGAGATATGTGCGTCTAATGGTTAAGAGGGTAAAGTGTATACAAATTTTAAGTAAAATTGAGGAGATTTCAGTCTTCAAAAATGTGAGATAATTGAGGTGGTTGTATAACTTAGGAAGCTAGCAGGTGAGTCACCTACTTGCTTAGCTTAAAATTGCTAGCTAGATAGAGATAAGGCCCGACATTGAATTTGTCGAAGTCCAAATATGGATAAAGTCTATCTTATGAGTTTAACTTTAGCCCATGTTGTAGCATCATAAATGGACTATATTTTTAGCAAAAGAAGGATATAAAAAGAACCCAAAAACATCGCAATTTTATCGATAATTTTAGACCTCAACTAACTAAGAGAAAGGAGAAAAATGGGCAGCAAAGGGCCCATCAATTTGGAGCCCCATAAGGCCCAAGTGAAATGCTTAAAATGGTACAGTAATCTCTTGGGAAAACAAGGCTTATAATGGGAAAGTAAGTCGGACAAGTGCTCCTTTAAAAGGGGCTTATAAGCATCTCACTCAAGTCATTTAACTTGAACAAAAAAATCAGATTCTTTTTCCAAGTTCTCTCTCAACTCTTTCTTGACTTTATAAGAAGAGTTAAGAGACTTTTGGGGTTTTTAGAGAATTTCTACACCATTAGGGTAATGGTAAGTAAGAATACTTATGTATTTAGTATGATTTTCTTATGTAAAATAAGATACTAGGTTGGTTATGTTTATGCTGAAATTTTAGGACAGCATGTATCCTAAGGGTTGTTGTGCACTTTTCTTGTTGATTAAGAGACGTTTCTCTTCTTGGTTTGATGAACTATGAAGTAATGTTTATGTTTTTGACAAGGTTTAGTTTTGTAGTGATATGACAAGGATGCTTCACCATTGTTATAGTGCGCAAAAATGAGTTGTTGTGCAATACCATAAGTGTGCTCTTAATAGGAACTTGTGCACTGATAATCGAAGATTGTTGTTTCACGTTCTCCAAATACTTTAGAACTATTTTTGCACTATATTACGACTATTTTTATGTGTATATATGGTGGGGACTATTTAGTTAAAGTTGGAACAAATTTAGTATTGTTATGCCGCCTACTTGTGCGTAGTGTAGATTGTTATGTGTTATGCTTGTGGGCTATTGTAAGACTATTATGGCACTGAAACAGGCTGCAGAGGATATGTGTATAAGAATATGTATTAGAAAATGTTATTAGAGGTAGAGAGGTTGAAAGAATACACGCGGGTTGATAATAACACGCTTGCTGCCCGTGTTTTGTTTATTTTATGAGATTATACTGCCAAGATGTATCTATTGGCTGATGAAGCTAATTTTATCACCTACTATACTGTAGATAAATATTTGTAGGATTGGAAGGTTATCTTGAGGTAATATCAAGGTCATACATCTAGGTATGTAAGGCTACTCAATTTCGTATTACTTGGCATGAAATCTAGATTCTTCCTTAGCACATCAAGACACTTACCAAATCTTACACAACTATTAGCTGTGTCTCTACTCTTTCACATGTTCATATGCTCCATACATAGTCACCTTTAAATTTGCATAAATACGTGGATACCAAGTTACATGGGTTCTTGTTGCTAAATAAAGTTCACGAGTTGTTTCATCTCATACGCATTTCATTATTTGTGTAACGTACTTTTTTCATTGTCATATTGTGTTATATGATTCTTTATATGTCACATGTTACATCTATAGTCCTACAACTCCAATATTATGACCACCAAAAGAATCATTTCAAAAGTAATTGAAAGATAAAGTATATTACCTATAGATGGGTGGTAACGGGAGGGGTGGAAGAATCATCTTGCCAGGGTCGATCCTATCACGGGGGATAGCCCAAGGGGTGAAAGGAAAAGCCTAGCTAGGGCTGATCCTGATATAGATTTACCACCAATCAGCTTGTCATTTGTATTACATGCTGTCACTGATTATACAGTAAAGGTAAATTAGTAAAAAGAACATAAAGTACGGGATCCCACAGTACAACTACAGGTGGTCTCTTATCCCACACCAGTGCATAGTTTCATTTGAGTTGTTACTTCATATATAGAATTTCCTGCCTTACATATTTAGTACATCATCTCGTAGTGACGTCCCTTATGAGAAACCTGCATTTCATTTTGTAGGTACATGTCCTTGTAGATCTCCCTAGTAGGAGTACAGGATATCAAACTGTTGTTACCAAGCTCTAGGTTGCTTTTCCTTGTATAGAGGATTGTAGACTATGTAAATTAAAGTGTGGTCATGTCTTTTACTTTAGACAATGTGGCCGTAACAGCCTAGTCATATGCATTTTCTTTTGGCTTGTTATTACTGTTTACCTTCATGAAAGAATGTTGAATGTAGAAACCCCTTATAATATGTACGGAAAGTGCATGGATACAGTTGGTTCTCGTAAGCCTTATCGGCAATGGGTGTCAGTCCGTCTTAACGAGACATTGGGCGTGACAGAATTGGTATCAGAGCAGGTCATCCTAGTGAGTCTATAAAGCTATGTCCATGTAGAATCTTGTTTATCGATGTGTTGTGCGCCATATTTGTATGTAGGAGGCTACAGGGTATTTAGCAGTTATAACTTTCTTTTCATTCTTTAGATTATGCCATAGAGCAAACTGTAATAGGTAGATTATGGCTAACCCCTAAATTGTTTTGTATAGTAAGTATGCCAGAAACCAGGAAAAACAAAGGTAAAGGGAAGGAAGTAGAAATGGTGGATGGGATACCCAATCGGGTGAGCCAATGGAATGAGGCTCAAGATGGGTCTCTGTCATAGACATCTCCAACTCCTCAAGCTTCTGATGAACCAGGAAGTACTAAAATTCCCCCAGAACCTTCTATTGATGCTACAGTGTAGGATCTGAGAAATGCAGTCCAACTCTTGAGTCGTATAGTTGTTGTCTAAGGTCAAAGACAAGACTGTCCAATCATAGGTGCAAGTGGTGCGAATAGGGCAGCTAGCACAAGGATACATGAATTTCTTAATTTGGACTCTCCTTCGTTCGGTCAAATCCTAATGAAGATCCACAAGACTTTATTGATCAGATTCAATGAACTTAGATGTTATACATATGAGTAGTACAAAAGCTATCGAGATAACATCATATAGGTTGAAGGGTGTGGCTATATTGGAGTATGAAGCTTGGAAGAAATTTAAGGATATAGATGCACCTCCAACTACCTGGAAGTAGTTCAAAGAGGCATTTCTTAACCATTACTTGCCATTAGAGATCAGAGAGGGTCGTGTAGATTAGTTCTTGAACCTCCACCAAGGGAATATAAGTGTGAGTTAGTACAGCCTTCAATTTAATTCCCTAGCCAGGTATGCTTCTATTGTAATTGGTACTATGGCAGATAGAGTTCATCGATATTTGGATAGATGGGATAATATCTATTCAAAGACTGTACCATTGGTTCCTTGAATAAATACATGGATATAGCAAGGAAGCAAGCTTTTGCGCAAAAATTGGAGGATCAGAGGCAAAGAAGAAGGACACAAGATTTAGAAAGTGGGCAGGCCAAGACGACCAAATCTATGGGGCGGTTCAAACCATCACAAGGTGAGCTTAGGCCTTGGTTTTATAATAGACTGCCTAGTCCATCATCCTCCTACTCTGCAGCTAGTGCTCCACCATAACCTAAAGGGTCTAGAAGTAATCAGTTTGGTAAAAGAGGTGAGGGACAAGGTGCACAGACAACAGGATATTTGATAAGCCATCAAATGACTCCTAAGACACCTTATAAAAAGTGGAAGAAGTCATTCAGGTATATGCTGTGTTGGGACAGATATTTGTTATTAGTATGGTGCGCGAGGGTATATAATGAGATACTGCGCGAGAAGAGGTATGTGGGATATAGCACAACCTACTAGATCAGCTATTGCATCATTATCATCAGGTCCTCTATTAGTAGGGATCAACAAGCACATACAAGTCATTGTAGAGATGTTAGAGGTATAGTTAGCTCTAGCAGAGTCCAGAATCATACTTGTGCTTTGGGGAGTCGGCAAAATTTGGAAGCTTCACCTAATGTGGTCACAGGTACATTGTCTATCATTTCAAATAATGTATATGCATTAATTGAACCTGGTTCTACACAATGTTACATCACTCCACTAGTTGCTGGAAAGTTTAAGAGGATACCCGAATTATTGAACAAACCATTTGAAGTGTCCACACCAACTGATGAAACTATTATAGCTAGAAGGATTTATTATGACTTTGTTGTAAGTGTTTATGTTCGTGACACATTAGCTAACTTTACAG
>JAOTQR010117542.1:0-24544 GCA_025774065.1 Solanum ossicruentum | reverse complement strand
CCTCTGTGCAAATACATACTGATCCTGTGCTTCCCAGTCATGACACTTCAGACCCAGTGAGTGATTGTGACATTCAAGCAGATGCCGTGAGTCCAGGTACTGTGTAGGTAGATGGAAATGAAGATGACATGCACAGGAAGTCCACCAGAAGATCTCATCCACCTATTTGGATGAAAGATTATGTGACTCACACAACCAAGTTCTACTCCCAGGTTAATTATGTGTCTTATGACAATGTATCACCAAAGTATCAGGCTTACTTGTCTATGTTTTCCACAGAAATTGAGCCAAGAAGTTTTGTGGAAGCAGCAAAGGACAGCAGGTGGAGGGACGCAATACAAAAGGAGATACAAGCTCTAGAGGAAAATGGGACCTGGGAGATAGTTCAATTACCAGAAGGGAAGAACGTTGTTGGCTGCAAGTGGGTGTTCAAGATCAAATATAAATCAGATGGCTAAATAGACAGGTTCAAGGCTAGACTTGTGGCAAAGGGCAATAGCCAGGCTGAAGGAATTGACTACCAAGAGACCTTTGCTCCAGTTGTTAAAATGTCAACTGTTAGGTCCATCGTAGCATTGGCTGCTACTAAGAATTGGAACATCTTTCAAATGGATGTCTTTAATGTTTTTCTGCAAGGTGATCTACTTGAAGAGGTTTACATGGAATTGCCTCAAGGTTTCTACACTGCGGAAAAGGGCAAGAACTTGGTGTGCAGATTAATGAAGTCCTTGTATGGGCTGAAACAAGCCTCAAGGCAATGGAATGCCAAACTCACTAAAGCACTGTTAGAATCAGGCTACACACAAAGTCATATTGACTACTCTTTGTTCACAAAGAAAAGAAATAATGCACTGGTAATTGTTTTAGTTTATGTTGATGATCTTTTGATTACAGGGAATGACGCAGAGCTAATGGAGGAAACAAAGCATGTACTGCATAGCTATTTCAGAATAAAAGATCTGGGTGAGCTCAAATATTTCTTAGGAATTGAATTCTTGAGATCTAGCAAGGGAATATTGATGAATCAGAGAAAGTATGCCTTGAACTGATAGCTGAAGCAGGTCTAGGTGATGCCAAGCCTTACATGACACCACTGGACTGCAGTCAACCACTAACTGGTGCATAGTATGCGCCAGACACTATGTTTGAAGATATTCCAAGGTATCAAAGAATAATTGGGAAGTTGCTCTACCTCACCAATACAAGGACAGATATTGCCTTTGCAGTTCAGATGCTCAGTCAATTTATGCAGAATCCTAAATTGTCGCATTGGAAGGCTGCCTTGAGGGTCATCAGATACATCAAACTTGAACCTGGTAAAGGCTTGCTTATGAGCTATGTTGAAAAGCCTCAATTATTTTATGATGCTGATTGGGCTGCATGTCACTATACAAGAAGGTTAGTAACTGGTTTTCTTTTAAAGTTTGGTGATTCTATAATATCTTGAAAGTCCAAAAAGCAGGCAACAGTGTCAAGGAGCTCCACAGAAGCTGAATATAGGAGCTTAGCTACACTGACTTCAGAGGTGGTTTGGATAACAAGTTTGTTCAAGGAATTAGGCGTGCAGTTGGTAGAACCAACACTAATTTTCTGTGATAATAAGTCCTCTCTCCAGATCGCTGCCAATCCAGTCTTCCACGAGCGGGCAAAGCACATCGAGATTGATTGCCATTTCATTAGGGAAAAGATCCAGCGGGGACTTATTAAGACTGTTTACGTCAACACTAAGGATCAACAAGCTGATTTGCTCACCAAAGCACTGAATCGCACACAACATGAGTTTCTACTTCGCAAGCTTGGATTATTGAATGTCTTCAATACATACAGCTTGAGGGGGGTATTAAAAGCTGATTAATTAATCGTGTATATGTTAAGTCATGATAGTGGATTATTAGTTAGTAAGTAGTTAATTAATTAAGGTTATAATTAGTTGGATTAGTAGAGAAATTATCTAGTGATGTGAGGGTATACCTCAAGTCTGGTGGGGTGCATATATATGTATAAATATACATACACTGTACAGAATCCCTAATTCTTCATTATTCAATAAAAGAACCTTGCCCTAAATTCTCAAACTCCTTCTTTGCACGACGGCATCGGCTCTGATTTAATCAAGAAGAATTAAATGGAGGAAAAAAACAAGAGTTGCGTTACTAGGATGTGATTCAAGGACTGATAGCCAAAGTATCTACAGTGCAAAAGGATGAAGATTGTGTCAAAAGGACTGAAATATCTAAGAATCTTTAGAGTACATAAACTTAATCCGCCAACTATACTTGCACCGACACCGCCCATGAAACATAATTTCCACAACCTGGAACTTAACATTAGTATGTAGTAAACAAGGAATTGAGGAAAAACAGTGCTTTGATAATTGAATTCTCACACTTCCATTTTTATTTTTTTTTTGGAAATAGGTAAACTTGAATTCTTGAACTTTTTTCCTTCTCACCTTTTTCTTTTGTCAATTAATGATAGGAACAAAAGCATTCATAAAAAGGAAAAGAAAGCAAATAACATTTTCCAGTGACTTCAAAACTTGTGCTCTTCACAGAAGACTTGAAGCAACCAAAAGTAGAATCAAAAGAAAATAACAACAATCAAAGTGAAATAGCAGGGATTTGAAGAAAAATCAGAGATTGAAAGAGAAAGAGGGGGTCCAACCAATACCAAGGATGCCATAAACTCTTGAGATCCCAAAGCAATGATAAAGATAGGATGGGGTCGGGAAGTTCAGCAAATCTTGACTAAGTATATGCCGAAAAGAAGAGATCGCCAGAGATGACATCACAGCCAACACATGCTCGCTAGTGGGAGGGAGCGGACCTATGAGTAAAAAGCCAGTAATGGGCTTTGGATGGTGGTGTGATACGCCCAAATTTTTACTCCAAAAGGAATAGTAAAGCAGTCATTGATCAAATATAGAACTCAACAAGAGTTGAGGTGGATCCCACAAGAAATACGTGAGAATATATCTATTAGCATCTGTTTTCAGATGTAATATCTACTTCCTGCAAACAAGAGTGAATAAAGTAAATGAGGGTTTTGAGGATGAGAACTTGAAAGTAAAATAATAGAAAGAATTTGATAACTGTTGGATTTCAATCAATTAATTATATGCTAGGATTGTGTTCCCCAAGAAGCTCAACTCGATAGCCAAATTCGATTAATGAACCCGTTCATGATTATGCATATAAGATCAAGCAAGTAAGCTAACACCTAATTCACCTCCCGGTCCTTCCTAGATATATTTCATTTCTCACCTCCTAGTATCAGAATATACAATCCTAACCTTTGCTACGGATCCCAGAATACTCTCACCCTCTGGTCTCAAGTATTTAGACTAAGTTATTAACCTTGAATTTCTATTGTAAAGTTTTTTTCCTAATCACTACCCTTCTCGGGCAAACAATGAATACAAGCATACCCTCAATGCATTGACTCATTAAGAAAGAAATTAAATTGAAGAACGATACAATGTATGCGATCACCAATCCCAAAATTCAACTCAAATTTGTCTACCTTATTGAATTCTCATGGTACCCACAACCCTAGTTGTGGGTTAGCCTATCATATTCAATGTAAAAAAATAACCCACAACAAGATGAGAAAATCATGATTGAGAACTTACAATTCATAATAGAAGAAATCCACGGATTAAAATCTCAAGAAGACGATTAAAAAATTGAAATCTCAATGAAAATATGTGCGAAATAATGTTGTCTAGCCGTGTCTAGTCTCTAAACAGTCAATGGTAAGTAAAATGGAATATAAAGGTCCTATATATACATGGGAAAACCTAATCCAACTTAAATAGGAAAATAGACTTCTGCATGGATCACGATCGTTTATACGGCACTTGACAATTTGCACGTGAGACTATTTGTGATCCTACAGTTAGGCCTCAACTCCACGCTCCCTTTCCACGCTTGGCTAGATGAATCATGGTGAGGTTGATGCGTGAACCTTTCCTTAAAGAATTTCCTTGCTGCCAAACACTGCCTCAACACCATGACCCTCTTCACGGTTTGTGGTGTGGTCCACAGCCCGTGAAGGCTCATTTTGATTCACACTTGCATGGTTTTATTGATTTCCGATGGTGATTTCCCAAAGTCATGTTAGCTTCATGGTAGACCCACGATTCGTACACGATTCCACGATCCTTGCAAAGGGCCCGTGGAACCAGCCTTAGTCCCTATTGATCCATTGCATCTACACATACCAAGTGTGGGATCATGAGAGGTCATCACGAGCCATTTAGAGCTTCACAGGTCGTGAAGGCGCTCATGGTTCTTCACTTGGCTCCTTTGCTTCTCAGCTTCGTGTCATACCAGTTCTGGAACTTCACACGATTCGTGTGGCATTGCACGACTCATGGTGGTGCCCTTATGGCACACTTAAGCTCTTTCCCCCTTTTTCTAGCACATTGCCTGAATTTCCATGCCTTCTCCATTTCCCAGCAACTCAACACAAAACAGAACATCAAACCCACAAAATTGCTTGAGAACTCGCAAAAATCCCATGTTTAAAGCATCATAAGAGTCGTATTTTCATGACTCATCAACACCTCAACTTAGAATTATTGTTTGGCCTCAAGCAATGGCTACCATACATAAAACGTCGCACAACCACAAGTGCTTAACAGAAATCATACACCAACCTATAATTTTCAAATATATGCCCGTATAGTAGGCTTGTAATGAACTCACACCCCCAACAAGCCCACATAGCCCAAGCTAAGCATTACACCATACATAGTTGGGCCAAATAAGCTAAAAAAACAAAGATGAAACAGTCGGATTAGCAACCAAATAGTGCAAGGAGAGTACCCTCACTACAAAGAAGTCTTACACACAGTATATAAATGCAAAACAGAGACTAGAATGTTGTCACTCATGCTCGCAATAGATTTTCAACTAGCACACAAGACCATATGCTTGCCCTTATTTTCACTACCTTGACTCTCAAATGATCTTCTTAGGATCACTTAGGACTTATGCAGCTTGTAATATAGGCTCGGGCTAGGGTGAGGTACATTTAGCATTAAAGTGACTATTTGGCCCCTCCAGGATGCTACTTTGGCTTAGCCATTTACTTTCGGCCTCCCCTCATACTATTATTGCCCCTATTTTTCAACTTTCTTTGCCAATGGGAGTGATTTTCGTTTTATTCTTTTTCTTACTTTCCTTTTTGGCTCTTTTATTTTAGTCAAGGTCCTACTCAAAAATTTATTTTCCTCTCATCACTTGACTCTTTGCACACTTACTTTTTCTATTTTTTCCCATAATAGTCATAGTCACCCTCAACTTAGGTTTTTAGCCTAGGTTGAGGTTCACAATGTCTTTTAAAAAGACCAGGGATGGTATAAGCCACCCTCAACTAAGGCTTTGGCTTAGGTTATTGTTCACAATGTCCTTCGAGAGACCAAGGTTAAAGTAAAGATCTGCAGATAGATAAGGAAGGTCTGTTGGATAATTACAAAGAAAAGGTCAATTTAGGCTCAACTTTTGGTTCAAAGGGGATAATTTCATTTGATTGGTCGATTTTTAGGCTAAGTCACTTCACAATAAACCATGGCCTAAATTCTTCTCCTAGTCCAATCATGTCTTAATGGGACTAACTAGACAAGTTCTAGCTTTCAAGTGTGCTCGTCGAATCAAAAAAATAAGCGCATACGCACATGGCACATATCCCTACACTGTTCAGTACTTAACTAATGTTGTTAGGCTTTATTCATGAAGATGCCAACTAGACAATGTATGTTCTACTTTACTGGGTTCACACAAGTTAGTAAGGAGTGCATGCACAACAACATTTGAAACATATTTAAATTTGAGGCATTTTATACACAAATCAGGGGTTACTATAGATTCCTATAAGCACTTATATTTACATAGACAAACGACCTAAACATGTCAGTTTTACTAGATAGTACACTTGAGAGAAAAGAATCATGGCAAGAAAAACTCCTAAGTGGCAGGATGCCCCACCCCTTACAAAAAGATAGTGTTCTCACTGCACTGAGACCATAAATTAAAGTACAATAGGGGAGTAGAACATACCTAGGACGTCCTAGGCATCAGTCTGCCAATCAGGATTAAACCTTCCAACAGGGTCCAAAAGTGCTTCTAGAAGCTCCGACCTTCGTTGCGTCTCTCACGAGCCTCTCACTTTTCTCTTGTTCAGCAGCCACCCTTCACTAGACTCTCATGGACTTCTGTAGTTGATTCTCCTCGGCTAATGTTTCATCAAATGGAGGGCTAAATCTCTAGCCTCACCTCTTAACCTTGTCCTTGTGCTTGAGATTAGCGACAGGTGGTACTGGTGCGCTGGTGAGGCAGGTAGAGCTCCCCATGCCTCACCCAGAGATGGTGCCACATCCGGAGCATTGACTAGGTATGTTAATGACTCCGGAGGCGCAGGCGATGCAGTAGAATTATACCGGGTTCACTTTTTCATTTCTGTAACAGTTGTCACAATATTAGTCACCTTCAAGCCTGATAGACTCCCGAACATGTCGTTGAAGTACCACTCCAAAGTGTTGACCTGGTTCTGGAGGGTAGTAATCTAGCCCTTAAGCTCAGCCCGAAGGCGCTCCTCAACCTGGTGTACATGTGATTGGACCACCTAGGGCATCCTTTCCACCACTTGATCCATAATAGCCCATGTCTATCATTGGTCTGTCACCAACCTGGAGAGAAACTCATACAGGACATGTACATACATCTATGGCTCCTGCTACATAGAAAGCGGTGCACCACTGCCCTCGGGCTGCTCAAAGCCTCGCCTAGAGATAGGGCAGTAGCGAACCCCTCAAATGGCAATGGCTGATAGGGAGCTGCTTGGGGAAACATAACTGGACCGCCTGGCCTTTGTGCTCTTGTCTGCTAAAATGGGTTGTTGACATCTTTAATCAAGGCACTATTGGCCACCTTTGTTGGGTAAATCTTGGAGTCCAAATACTGAGTAGAACGGACATGACCTTGTCGACATAGAGCTCTAATTAGTCACGGGAAAGGTAACCTGGCTTTATCATTCAGTGCTCGATCCCGCATCCCAGTGGTAATGATATAGCCCACGTTCACCCCGTATTGGGCCATAAGGCAAGCAACCAAGGAAGCTTGTGATGATTGGAGTGTGTTGTCATTCCCAGTGGGTCGTAACCTAGCACATACCACCAACCACTAGAATTTGGCAGCAAATGTGAAGATGCTTTGGTAATCGGTACCCTAGGGCCTGTGATTCATGCGGCATCAGTGTCTTACAGAGCAATCTACTTCGCTATCCATGACAATACAATAACCCTAGAGGTAGGATCAGACATCCTCTCTTCATCGAAGACCTGCTGGTATCTCCTAGAAAATGGTCCGTCTTGTGGGGCCATGTAGTTCGAGCCATAAAGAATATCTTCGGAGATGTCTCCCTGAGCACCCTGCACTTCCACCTGCTCGAATGAGACGAAGTTTATGACCAGTTGGTGTTTCAATTTTTGGGATCCACTGCCAACATAATTCAAAAGACTAGTGGCATATCATGAGTAAAAGTCCTGAATGGTCACAGGCCTATAGTACTCTGGTGCCTGTTCCATCCACCCAAATTAGTGGAACTCAAAAAGTACTTTAATATCTGGGACCCTATTAATAGGATCTGCTACAACACACACCTCTGGCATAATGACCTTACACTGGTAGCCTACTGACCCTTTTGTCAGCTCCTGAGGGAATATCTGTTTGGCCCCCAGGACTATTTATCGGGCTCTCAGAAAGTCTATGACCACCCGAGTAGTTTCAAACTCAGTGATTTAGGAGGCAGCAAGGTGGATAGCCTCGTCATCACTAGCCCAGAAGTGTATCTTATCAAGCAGTTCACCTTTATTTTGTTAGTTACCCTACAGGATGTCCACAGGCTCTTCGTGCTCCTACTTTGAGGCAACATCCTCCTCCTCACCTACATCAGAAGGAGCCCCCTCCTCAAATTGGGGGCTAAGGCTTGGCTCACTGCACGAGCCCACATGGTGCGAGGTGAGTGAGGAGAGATATTTCGTGTAAATCAAACTTCGAACCCTCCTAACGAATCATCCCTTGAGTCACTACCTGTCTAATGGTTGGAAGATATTGTAGGAGAATCATGAAGGCGTGACCCAGACTTCTCCCTAGGGTACGCTGACTTTTGATGTGGTCCCATAGTTCCTGCAAGTAAAGAACAACGGTTAGAAAACCATGAACTTGCAAGATGACGCACTAACAAGTACTCAAACTTCCCCTGTGCTAGAAAAATGACAATAACCCTTAAAAGCGGCGTCGCTCAGTATATTATAGGGAAACTGCACTAAATTTAGCATAGGCACTCAAGTACATGCAAAGAAGGTGCACACAACCAAGCTTCATTAACAGCACAGCTAGACGGGACCCCTTAACGGACCGTGCAATATTGCACGGACTATATGGAGGTCCGTGGAATTGGACATAGGTTGGTCGTTCAAAGGGAACACCTGGACGGGACCCCTCACAAACTGTGTAAAGTAGCACATATCGTATGAGAGCCCGTAAAACTGTACTAATGTTTTGAGTAAAAGCTCTTTCCATGGTGCACCTACACGTACCGTACAATGATTCACGATCCATGCCATGTTCCGTCAAAGGTCCATCCATTAGCGCAACAGTCAAGGCCTCAAGCATGGGACCTTTCACGGTACCTAGAAGGTCACACAGGCCGTGAAAAGCTTCGGGATGAGCCATATTCGATGGTTTCCAACCACCAGCCTAACATCCAACAAATTATGCATTTTTATGCTATACAATCGCTAACCCAACAACAAAATAGCATCAAAAACAGATTTAACCATGATTTACCATAAAGAATCACCAAAATCCCAACTCCCATTAACAAAGCTTCAAGCACTCAACAATGGTGACTTTCAACTTCATAATGCAACACCCATCACAAATAGACATACAATTTCACGTTTTAGACTCCTAAACCATCGAGTTCAAGGAAAATAAAAACATGCATACCAAACCCACACGAGAAAAGTAAAGTCATAGAGACTTACTTGAGGCTAAACAATGTGGGTGTGAGATATTGCTTGAAAATCTTAGACCCAAATCAAGATTGGTGCGGCGAATCGTGAAATAAGAAAATCTTTCATGTTGTGGGCGAAAGAATTGGTGGATTTGAGAGGAAGAGGCGTAAAAGAGGAGAAAATCAGAGTAAAATAGGAGAGGTCTCGTTTGGGCATAAGAAATAGGTCAATTTTGATCTGGGTCAAATCAGATCAAGTCATATCTCCTTTTACGGGAGGTGTAACGACCCATGGAGCATTCCACGATCCATTTGAATCGTTCATCTTCCATACCTTTAGAGTTTCATATACTAACTTGGGCTACGTGACCTACCAGAGCTTGTGAACTTGCACACGATCCGTGAAAGGCATCATGGTCTTGTCCTCAGGTCGGCGTCTCGCTATATTTTACATGGGCCATTGGATGAGCCATCCAGCCTTCCATGATCCATGAAAATGGCCATGGTGTCTGCCTTGGCTAAATTTCATCCTCCTCAGTGTGCATCGCATCAACCACTTTGCGTATGTTCATGAAATCCTATATCGACACCTGTACACACCTACAATTACAAAGTCAAAAACTGATGATATAATTACTTTTTTTAGAAGAATACAAATGACAATACATAGGTTGCCTCTCATAAAGCACTTAATTTAACGTCGTAGCACAACGTTGTTGCATTGATTACTCAGCTTTCATCAAGCCGCATTTCTTCCACTACGGAGATTTCACTTACGACGCCTAAGTATTGCTTCACCCTCTGTCCATTCACTTTGAGTATAAGCCCATCTTCGGCATCCAATTCTATTGTACCATGTGGGTATACTTGTGCAATTATGGAAGACCAGACCACCTAGATTTAAGCTTCACCTGGGAACTGCCTCAACCCGGAGTTGTATAGCAAAACTCTGTCGCTGACATTGAAACCTTGTTGTGCGATATGTCTGTCATGCTGAAACATCATCTAATCCTTGTACAATTCTGCACTTTCAATATCATAAAGGCGAAACTCATCCAACTCATTGAGTTGGTCCAGTCTCAGGTCAGTAGCCTCACTCCAACTCAAGTTCAACCTTTTCAAAGCCTAGTGTGTCTTGTGTTCCAACTTCACAAGTAGGAAGCAAGCCTCACCAAACACCAATTGACATGGGGACATACCAATAGGAGTCTTATAACCCGTCCGATTAGCCCACAATGCATCATCAAGTTTTCAGGCCTAATCTATTCTAGTAGCACTGACTGACCTGGTCAGGATCTCCTTAATCTCTATTTAAGACCTCAGATTGCCCACTTGTTTGCGGATGGTAGGGCGAGGCGACCTTGTGTTGTCGTATACTTGGTCAACACAACGCTAAAGATCTTGTTACAGAAGTGAGAACCCCATTACTGATGATAGTTTTGGGTGTCCTAAATCTAGAGAAGATGTTCTGCCTTAGAAAGCTGGCAACACTTTTGCTCTCGTGACCTGGAAAAGCAACGACTTCCACCCACTTGGAGACGTAGTCCATTGCTACCAAGATGTATGTCATGCCATAAGAGCTCACAAATGGGCCAATAAAATTGATTTGCTAGATGTCAAACATTTCTACTTCAAGAATTAGGACATGGGCAACTCTTGACACCTAGAGATGTTTTCCTATTACTGGCATTGATCCCAGCTTTGCGCCAAGTCATGGGCGTCATTATAGATGGTGGGACAATAGTACCCACACTGCAGGATTCTCTTTGTTGTTCTGGCACCACCATGATGGCCCCCCTTGGAGAGGAGTGACAGGCCTCTAGGATGCTCATCATTTTTGCCTCTAATATGCATCGCCTAATGACCCCATCAGCACATAGTCTGAACAAGAATCATTCATCCCAGATGGTGGTGTCTTTCTTCAATAACTTGCGTAGCGGGTGTAGAATTTTGGAGAAATCTTTTATAAACCAATGGTGGAAACCCACATGTTCTAGGAAACTTCAGACCCCCTTCATAGAGATGGAGGTGGCAATTTCTCAATAACTTCAAACTTTGCCTTGTCTACCTCTATTCCCTTGTCAGAGATCTTATAGCCATGGACTATCCCCTCCATGACCATGAAGTGACACTTGTAGGACCAAATTTTCCTCCTCATAACATTGTAGGGCCCTGCTAATATTGAGAGACAATCATCAAAAGAATCATCCACTACAAAGAAGTCATCCAAAAATACCTCAAGGGTGTCTTTGACCATGTCGGAGAAGATCGACATCATATACTGCTGAAAGATGACCGGAGCATTGCACAGTCCAAAGGGCATCTTACTTGAAGGAAAAAGTTCCATATGGACAAGTGAATGTAGTATTTTCCTGATCCTCTGGTAATATTAGTATTTGGTTGTAGCCCGAGTACTCATCTAAGAAATAATACCACCCTCGACCTGACAAACTGTCCAACATTTGGTCCATAAAAGGCATGGGAAAATGATCCTTCAAGGTCCATTTGTTCAATTTTCTGTAATCCATGCATACCTGCCATCCGATGACTGGTCGCAATGGGACTAGCTCATTCTTGTCGTTTGCCACCACGGTCATACCACCTTTCTTGGGACACATTACACTGGGTTGACCCACCTACTATCAGAGAATGGGTATATAACCCCAGCATCCAGCGACTTTATTATTTCCTTCTTCACCACCTCTTGCATAGGTGGGTTAAGCCTGCGTTGATGCTCAATGCTTGGAACCAATTTCCTCTAACTTAATTTTATATGTGCATATCCCTGGAGGAATACCAATAATATCAGTTATGGTCCAGCCAACGCACCTTTTGAACTTTTGGAGGACCCCAAGCAATGTTGTAACCTGCTCCGCCAGAAGATCTACAGCCACAATAACAAGAAGAGTGTTATTAGTACCAAAAAATACATACCTAAGGTGTTGTCGTAGCTCTTTGAGCTCCACAGCAAGGGGCTCCTCAATAAATGGTTTGGCCGGCGAAGTTGGCCTATTCTGCAAGTCCCAAGTCCAACTTCTTGGGGGAAAAGGGTTTGGTTCCCATACCATGAAATGCATGCACAATGTTCTCATACCCTCAATTCAATCATCAGAGAAGTTCATTATCACTGCTGCCAATGACTCTACCCCCTTCTTCTATAGGGACCTCAGATAGGTATGCTTCCTCGACATCCACAATTGGCATCACCTCCACATATTTGGGTCTCTTCATATAGGCACACACATTAAACTTTACCTCCTTAGTGTTAAGCGGAATGTCAGCTACCCACGCTCCACATTGACAAATGCTCTGCTAGTGGCCAGAAATAGTCTCCCAAGAATGATGGGAAATTCAAAGTCTACCTAACAGTCTAGAATAATGAAGTCCACTGGGAAGATGAACTTGCCCACTAGCACATCACACAGAATCCTCACCGGTCTCTTCACTGACCTATCTACCATTAATAACCACATTGTCGTAGGTGTGGGGACTCCTATGCCCAGTTGCTTGTAGAATGCTAGCGGCATTAGATATATGCTAGCTCTTAAGTCACATAGAGCCCGTGCAAAGTCATAGGCTCCAATAGTTCACGGGATAGTGAAAGCTCCTGAATCTTCCTTCTTTTCAATTAGAGACATTGTAACAATAGCGTTGTGGTGATGAAGATTATTTGCAAGTTCAATCATATTTGAGCTAGTAGATAATGATCATCATTATAAAGCTATTATTACAAGGTCACTAGTCAAAAAGAAGGAAGATCCAGGAGCTTTCACTATCACATGCACTATTGGAGCCTATTATTTTGCACGGGCTATATGTGACTTGAGTGCTAGCATTCATATGATGTCGCTAGCAGCCTACGAGAAGTTGGGCTCAAGATCCCCCACACCCACGCTATGTTGTTACTAATAGTAGACGGGTCAGTGAAGATACCCGTGAGGATTCTGTGTGATGTGCTGGTCCGAGTTGACAAGTTCATCTTCCCAGCGGACTTTGTTATTCTAGAGTGTCAGGTGGACTTTGAAGTTCCCATCATTCTTAGAAGATCGTTTCTATCCACTGGCAGAGCATTGGTCAATGTGGAGCATGGGGAGCTGACATTTCTCTTAAACACTAAGGAGGTAAAGTTTAATATGTGTGCCTTCATAATGAGACCCAAAGAGGTGGCAGTGATGTCAATTGTGGATGTCAAGGATACATACCTTTCTGAGGTCCCTATAAAGGAAAAGATGGTGGTAAAGTCATTTGCAGCGGTGATAATGAACTTCTCTGATGATGGAATTAAAGGGTATGAGAACATTGTGCAAGCATTTCATGGTATGAGAACCAAACCCTTTGCAAATAGCCCAACTTTGCCGACTAAATCATCTATTGAGAAGCCCCATGTTGTGGTGCTCAAGGAGTTGCGACAACACCTAAGGTATGCCTTTTGGGGTACTAATAACATTCTTACTATTGTTGTTGTTGCAGATCTTCTGGCAGAACAGGTTATAACATTGCTAGGGGTCCTCCAAATGTTCAAAAGGGCCATTGGCTGGACCATAGCTGATATTATCGAGATTCCTCTAGGGATATGCACGCATAAAATTAAGTTGTATGACATTGGTTCCAAGCATTTAGCATCAGTACAGGCTTAACCCACTTATACAAGAGGTGGTGAAGAAAGAAATTATAAAGTGGCTAGATACTAGGGTTATATACCCACTCTCTGATAGAAGGTGGGTCAACCTAGTGGAATGTGTCCCAAAAATGGTGGCATGACTTTGGTGGCATACAACAAGAATAAGCTAGCCCCTTTTGACCAGTCACCAGATGGGGGGTATGCATGGATTACAGGAAGTTGAATAGATGGACCTTGAAGGATCATTTTCCCATGCCCTTCATGGACCAAATGTTGGACAGGATGGCAGGTCGAGGATGGTTCTTAGCCGGGTATTTAGGCTACAATCAAATATCAATAGTACTAGAGGATTAGGAAAGAAGAGTACATTCACTTGTCCGTATGGAACTTTTGCCTTTAGGCGGATGCCTGTGCAATGCTCCAACCACCTTTCAACAGTGTATGATATCGATCTTCTCCAAAACGGTCTTAGAAACCCTTGAGGTATTTGTGGATGACTTCTTTTTAGTGGGTTATTCTTTTGACAATTGTCTGTTCAATCTTAGCAGGGCCCTATGGCGTTCTGAGGAGGCAAATTTTGTCCTAAACGGGGAGAAGTGTCATTTTATGGTTAAGGAGGGGATAGTCCTTGGCCATAGGATCTCTAACAGAGGAATAGAGGTAAATAAAGCCAAGATTGAGTTCATTGAGAAATTGCCACCTCCATCTCCATGAAGGGGGTTTGAAGTTTCCTAGGGAATTCGGGTTTCGACCATCGACTTATAAAAAATTTCTCCAAAATTGCATACTCGTTGTACAAGTTATTTGAGAAAGATGTCAAGTTCTATTTCTATGACACCTGCTTACAGGCCTTTGTTACCCTGAAGGCAAAACTGATCTTTGCACTTGTGGTAGTTGCGCCTGACTAGTCAGCCCCATTGAGGTTATGTGTGATGCCAATGGGATTGTTGTGGGTGTTGTGCTCGGCCAAAAGTGCAACAAGATACTTTATCTAATATGCTACGCCAGCAAGACTCTGAATGAAGCCCAAAGTAACTATAAAGTGATTGAGCAGGAATTACTGGCTATGGTGTACGCAATGACTGATCAGGAATTACTGGCTATTGTATACGCTTTTGATAAGTTTCAGGCTTACCTTCTGGGCATAAAGGTGATTGTACACACGAACCATGCATATTTGAGATACTTGGTGGCTAAGAAAGATGCTAAGCCTAGGTTGATCAGATAGGTTCTCCTGCGGCAAGAGTTAGACTTTGAAGTCCAAGACAGGAAAGAAAGCGAAAACCAGGTGGTAGACCACTTATCTAGATTGGAGGATGAGTCTAGAGGTAATGATTTGTTAGACATCGATGATTCATTTCTCGATGATAGGTATTGGCCGTGTCTGTTGACTTAATTCCTAGGTTTGCTGACTTTGCTAATTATCTAGTTAGTGATATTATGCCCGCGGGTCTTACCTTCTACCAAAGGAAGAAGTTTCTTCATGAGGTGTATAGGTACTTTTGGGATGAACCATTCTTGTTCAGACGATATGTTGATGGGGTCATTGGGCAGTGCATACCAGAGGCAGAGATCATGAGAAACCTAGAGGCCTATCACTCCTCTCTTGTGGAGGGCCATCATGGTAGCGCCAGAATAGAAAAAAAAAAGTTTTGGAATGTAGATACTACTGGCCCACTATCTATAAAGATGCCCACGATTGGCGCAAAGCTATAATCAATACCTGCGATAGAAAAACATCTTTAGGCATCAAGAGCTGCCCATGTCTCCAATTCTTGAAGTGGAAATGTTTGACGTCTGTAGAATCAATTTTATGGGCCCATTTGTAAGCTCTTATGGCATGAAATACATCTCAGTAGCAGTGGACTATGTCTCTAAGTGGGTGGAAGTCGTTTCATTGCTAGATAATGAGAGCAAAAGTGTTGCAAACTTTCTAAGGCAGAACATCTTATCCAGATTTGGGACACCTAGAACTATCATCAATGATGGGGTTTCACTTCTGTAACAGGATTTTCCGCACTGTGTTGACCAAGTATGGAGTATGACAGCATAAGTAGCCACACCCTGTCATTTGCAAACAAGTGGGCAATCTGAGGTCTCAAATAGAGAGATCAAGGAAATCCTGACCAAGTCAGTAAATGCTACTAAAACAAATTGGGAGCGAAAACTGGATGATGCGATGTGGGCTTATCGGATGACTTATAAGAATCCTATTGGCATGTCCCCATATCAGTTGGTGTTTGGTAAGGCCTTTCATCTACCTGTGGAGTTAGAACACAAGGCACTCTAGGCTCTAAAAAGGCTAAACCTGAGTTGGACTGAGGCCACTGACCTGAGACTAGACCTACTCAATAAGTTGGATGAGTTTTGCCTTTTTGCTTATGAAAGTGCAGCACTATACAAGGATTGGATGAAGTTTGAGCATGAAAAACACATTGCACGACAAAGTTTCAGTGTTGGTGACAGGGTTCTGTTATATAACTCTAGGTTGAGGCTATTCCCAGATAAGCATAAATCTAGGTGGTCTGGTCCTTTTCACAATAGCACGAGTATACCCATATGCTTCAATAGAATTGGAGGCCGAAGAAGGACGTAGATTCAAAGTGAATGGAGAGAGGGTGAAGCAATACTTAGGTGTCGTAGGTGAAATCTCCATAGTGGAGGAAATGTAGCTTGATAAAGTTTGAGTAGTCAACGCAGCTGCATCGTGTCGCATGTTGCATCAAGCACTTCATGGGAGGCAACCCATGTGTTATAGTTTTTTTAAAAAAATTATATCACAAGTCTTGCCTTTGTAGATGCAGGTGTGTATAGGTGTTGATTTAGGCTTTCATAAAGCTGTGCAAGTTAAAGGATGCAATGAAAAGCTGAGGGTGAAATTGGGGCAAGTTAAGCACCACGGCCGTTTGCACAAACAATGGAGCATGACACGGACCGTCCAACGATCGTGGAAAGAGAGCACTGGGCACAGCACCATAGGATAAGCCCATGATCCCTACCATGGACCGTGTAGTCTTTCATAAGCCGCGTAGGTCGCGTGGACCAGTTAAGTACCTACAACCCTCAAGGATAGGCATACGAACAATTTAAACAGACTGTGGAACACTCCACGGGCCATAAAGCCATTTGTGAGAGAAGGTGCAGGGTGACCAGATTTGACCTAGGTCAAAATTGACCTATTAATTATGAAAATAACAATCCCCCCTACTATTTTCTCCCATTTAGCTCTCCTCTCTCACGCCTCTTCCTCCTAAATCCACCAAATTCTTTCTCCCAAATCACGAACATCTTGTCGATTTCATGATTCATAGCAACATACTTAGTTTGGGGTCTATGATTTTCTAAGTAAATTTTCACACCCACATCGTTGTCACCAAGTAAGCATTCATGTTCTTTTATTGTGTGGGTTTTAGAGTTGCATGTTCTTAATCTTGCAAGAAGTTTCTTGCTTGATGGTTAGAAAGTTCTAACACATGTTAAATCTTGTTAGTTGTTGCATTGTGAAGTTAAATACCAACATTATTGAGTGCTTGAAGCATTGTTAATAGGGGTTGAGATTTTGGTGATTGTTTGTGGTAAATCTTTGTAAAACTGCATTTATGATGCTATTTTGTTATTGGGTTGGCGATTGAGTAGCATAAAATACATAATTTGTCGGATATGTGGGTTGTAGTTTGAAATCGTCGAAGGTGGCTCATCACAAAGCCCCTCACCATCCGTGTGACCTTAGATGGGCCACAAAGGGTCCCATGTTTGAGCCCTTGACCGTTGCGTTGTAGAGGAACCTTTCATAGAACCTTGCACGATCTGTGGATCGTTTTATAGTCCGTGTGAGCTATGTCGTGAACAAGCCATCCAAGCAACATTTAAGTACACCTTTACGGGACCATATACAGTCCATATAACTTTTACACAGTGCATGCAGAGGTCCCCTCTAGGTGTGCACTTTGGACGTCCAACCTAAGCCCAACTCTACGAACCTTCACACGGTCCGTGCAACGTTGCACGATCTAATAATGGGTCCCGTCCAACTGCCCTGTTCACTCAACTTGGTTGTTTGCACCCACTTTGTGTGTACTTGAGTGCCCATGGTCAAATTTAGTGCAATTTCCCTGTGATAGACTAGGTGACGCCACTCTAAAGGGTTATTGTTACTTTTCTCGTACAAGGGAAATCTAAGTACTCGATAGTGCATTATCTTGAAAGTTCATGGTTTTTTAATCGTTGTTCTTTGTTTTTGTTTCTTTCAGGTACTATGGGACCATGTTGAAATTCAGCCCAACCTAGGGAAGAGTGAGGATCATGCCTTCATGATTCTCCTACAGTATCTTCTCACCATCACACAGGTAGTGACTCGGGTGATGATTCTAAAGGAGGGTCTGAAGTTCGGTTTATAGGAAATGTCTCTCCTCGCTCTCCTCACACCACGAGGGCTCATGCAGCGAGCCAAGCCTTAGCCCCCCCAGTCTGAAAAGGGGGCTCATTATGATGGAGGTGAGGAGGAGGACATTGTGTCAGAGCTGAAGCAGGAGGCGACTGGAGACATCCCAGAGGGTAATGCAAAGTGAAGGTGAACCACTCGGCGAGATCCTCCTTTGAGCTAGTGATGATGAGGCTATCCACTTTGCTGCCTCCCAAATCACTGAGTTCTAAATAGCCCGGGTGGTCATTGATTTTCTGAGAGCCTGATAGACAGTCCCGGGGGCCAAACGATATACACTCAGGGGCTACTAGTGCAAGACCATTATGCCAAAGGTCCATGTTGTGACAGAATCTCTTGATGGGTCTCGAACATTAAAGAACTTTTTGAGTTCCACCAATTTGGGTAGATGGCACTGGCACCCAGCTATTATCGGTCCACGATCATTCAAGAATTCTACTCATGCTATGCCACCATTTTGTGGAACTCTATTGGCGGAGGATCCCAAAAATTGAAACGGGAGTTGGCCCTTTAATTGGCTCCATTAGAGCAGGTAGAAGTGTGGGGTTCTCAAGTAAACATCTCTGAGGATACTATAAACAGATTTCTTTATGGCCTCACCGGACAACTTCTTTCCAGGGACACACCAGTAGGTCACCGATGGAGAAAGGATGTCTGACCTTACCTCTAAGGCTGTTGTATTGTCATGGATAGCAGAAAAGGATAGCTCTGTAAGGTGCTGATACAGCTTGGGTCACCGACCCAACGATCCCGGAAACTAAGGCTTCTCTTACATTCATTGCCAAATTTTGGTGGGCATTGGTACACTCCAGACTACGGCCCACCGAGAATGACAACACACTCCAACCGTTGCAGGCCTCTTTGGTTTCCTGCCTTATGGCCCGATAAAAGGTGAACATGGGTTGTATCATTGCCACTAAGATACAGGATCAGGAACTGCATGGAAAGGTCGGGCTACCTTTCCCGTACCTGATTAAATCTCTATGCCGACAAGGTCATGTCCCTGCGACCAGGTATCTGGACCGCAAGATTTATCTAACAAAGGTGGCCAACATTGCCTTGATTAAAGATGTTAGCAACCAACTCTTTCGGGTGAGAACACAACGGTCAGGCGATCCAGCCATGTTTCCCCATGCAGCCCCCAGTAGTCATTGCCATTTGAGGGGTTCACCACTGCCCCACCTTCAGGCGAGGCTTCTGAGCAGCCCGAGGGTAGTGGTGCACTTCCTCCTATGCAGCAAGAGCCACGAATGTATGTGTCTATCCTCTACGAGTTACTATCCATGTTGGTGACAGATCAACGACAAACATGAGCTGTTGTGGATCAAATGGTGGATCGAATGCCCCAGGTGGTCCAATCACATGTGCACCAGGTTAAGAAGCGTCTCAGGGCTAAGCGTAGGGGCTAGATTACTACTCTCCAGAGCTAGGTCAATACCTTGGTGGGATACTTCAACAATATTTTTGGAAGTTTGTCGGGCTTGGAGGTGACAAATATTGTGCAAACAGTTACAAAAATGAAGAAACATATAGCCCTATTGATTGCTCGGTACAATCGTATTACATCAGCTGAACCTCTGGAACTTGGATGCATCTTTTCAATGCTCCGACATTGGCACTACCTCTAGGTGTGGCATAGGGGGTTCCACCTGCCCCACCTGTCGCACCGGTACCACCTACCGCCGAGCGTAAGCGCAAGGATTAGATCCAAAGGGTTAGCCCTCCATCTGATGAAAAATTAGCTACGGAAAAGTAGTTGCGGAGGCCATGAGAGCCCAGCAAAGGACAGTCGCTGAACAAGAGGAAGGGAGAGGCTTCCAAGAGAGGCAGCAAAGGTAGGGGCTTTTGGGAACACTTTTGGACCCTGCACGACATTTGATGATAGGGACCCTGCTGGAGGGTCCAACCCTGAAGGACCGACTGATGCCTAAGGCGTCCCAGGTATGTTCTTCTCTCTATTGTTCTTTATTTTCTAGTTGTAGTGCAGTGACGGCACTGCACTTTCTTTTTGTAGACGGAAGGGCATCCTGTCGCTTAGGAGTTTTTCTTGTCATGTTTCTTTTCTCCCAAGTGTACTATCTAGTAAAACTGGCATGTTTAGGTTGTTTATTTGTGTAAAGATAGGTATTGGTAGGAATCTATAGTAACCCATGACTTTTGTGAAAAATACTTTGACTTTAAAAATTGTTCAAAAAGCTTGTTTGTATATGCATTCCATCCTGACTAACTCATGTGATCCTTGTAAAGCATTGTATACATTGTGTAGTTAGCATCTTGATGAATGAAGTATGACTATATTGGGTAGTACTGACTAGTGTGGGATATGTGTCATGTGCGTGTGAACTTATTTGTCTAATTTGACTGATGAACTTGTAAAGTAGAACTTGCTCGGTTAGTCCTACTAAAACAATCAGATTAGAATAGGATCTTAGGCCATTTTTTTGAAAAGTCACTTAGCCTAAAAATTGACCAACCAAATAAAATAATCCCCTTTAACCAAAATTTGAGCCTGAATAGACCTTTTCTTTGTAATCACCCAACTCACCTTCCTTATCTATCTACAGATCTTTATTTTGTCCCTAGTCTCTCCAAAGACATTGTGAACTTTAACCCAGGATAAAAGCCTAAGTTGAGAGCAGCTTATGCTGGCCCTGGTCTTTTGAAAAAATCGACACCGTGTACCTCAACTCAAGCTAAAAGCCTAAGTTGAGGGTGGCTACTGTAAGGAAAAGCAGAAAAGTTAAAAGTGGAAAAGAGTTAAGTGAGGAGAGGAGAAGGAAATTTTAGGGGTGTGAGCATAAGTAAAACAAAAGAGCGAAAAAGAAAAATAAATATAATGAATGAATGAAAATTGAAATCGCCCCCAGTGGCAAAGACAGCAAAATAGGGGCAATAGGAGTTTGGAGGCGTAAGTAGATGGTTAAGCCAAAGTAGTGCCTTGGAGAGGAAAATTTTAGTCACTTTGATCCTAAATGTACCTCACCCTAGCCCGAGCCTACGTTACAAGCCGCAGAAGTCCTAAAGTGATCCTAAAAAGGTCATTCAAGAGTCAAGGTGGTGAAAATAAGGGCAAGCATATGGTTTATACTTGCGTGTCAGTTGAAAATCTTCTTGTGAGAGTGAGTGTCTACATTCCAGTCTCTATTTTGCATTCATATCCAGAGTTTGAGACTTCATTGTAGTGAGGGCACTATCCTTGCACTATTTTGTTGCTTCTATGACTAGTTCATCTTTTTTTCTTGAGCTTATTTGGGGTGACTGCACATGGTATGATGCTTAGCTTGATCTATGTGGGTCTGTTTGGGTGCAAGTACATTTTAAGCTTACTTCTTGGGCATAGTGTTATTACTGAGGGGTTATTGTATGATTCCTATTGAACACTTATATTTACGCATTGTTTTGTTTGTATTAGTCATTGCTTGAGGACAAACAATGATTCTAAGTTGAGGGTTTTGATGAGTCGTGAAAATACGACTCTTATGACATTTTAAAAATAGGATTTTTGTAGGTTCTCAAGCAATTTTATGGATTTGATGTTTTGTTTTGTGTTTAATATGTAGGAAAATGGACAAGGCGTGGAAATTTAGGAAAAATGCAAGAAAAGGATTGAAAAAGCCCAAATGCTTACATACAAATACCACCACGGCCCATGCAACACCACACGAACCATAGGAGGTTGTCTTGAACCCGACTTAGGGCGTTTTTGAGCAAAAATGGATGAAGTGAGGCACCACAAGTGCTCTCATGGACCATGGAGCGTTGAACGACCCGTCGTGGTCCCTAACTTCGGCGTGTGGACAAGCATGGAACCTGAAGGAACAAGGCTGGTTCCACGGGCCGGCTGCACAAACCGTGAAACCGTGTACGGATCATAGGCATATCGTGAAGTTGACGTGGCTTCAGAAAATCACCATCAAAAATCAATAAAATTACGCAAGTGTGAATCTATGTGACCCTCTAGAGGATGTGGACCATCCACGGATCGTGAAGAGAGTCATGGTGCTGAGGTAGTGCTGGGTAGTGAAGAAAATCTCTGAGGCAAGGTTCACGAACTTTTTGCACAGACCGTGAACTTCACCACAGCTCGTGCTGACCAAGTGCAGAAGGGAGCCCAAGAGTTGAGCCCAAGTGGAGGATCACGGACCGTTTTCACGATTCTTGCAAAGCTTCACAAGCCGTGCAGACGGTTGTGGTCTATGTCGACCTCTGTTTTTCTATTTTAAGTAGGATTAGGTTTTTTCATGTATATATAAGACTTTTATTTTCTGTTTTTTGTTTACCATTGGTTATTGGAGACTAGAAACAAGGAGAAAATGCTATTTTACGCATATTTACATTGAGAATTCGGATTTGTTGATCATTTCTTCAAGACATTAATCCGTGGATTACTACTATTATCGATTGTAAGTTCTCCATCATGATTTTTTTATCTTATTGTGGGTTATTTACATTGAATATGATAGGCTAAACCCATAACTAGGGTTATCGGAACCACTATTATCGATTGTAAGTTCTCCATCATGATTTTTTTATCTTATTGAGGGTTATTTACATTGAATATGATAGGCTAAACACATAACTAGGGTTATCAGAACCATGACAATTCAATTAAGTAGACAAGTTTGAGTTGAATTTCGAGATTGGTTATTGCATACATTGTATAGTTCTTCACTTTAATTTCTTTTTTTCTCATTGAGTTGACAATTGAGGGTATGTCTGTATTCATTGCTTGCCCGGGAGGGGTGTAGTGATTAGGAAAAGAACTTTACAACAAAAATTCAAGGTTAAAAACCTAGTCCAAGTACTTGAGACCGAAAGGTCAGGGTACTCTACGATCCATAACAAGGGTTAGGAATATATGTTCCAAGATCGGAAAGTGAGAAATGAAATGCATCTAACAAGGATCGGGAGGTGAATTAGGTGTTAACTAACTTGCTTGATCTTGTATGCATAATCATGAGCAGGTTCATCAATCAAACTTTGCTATCGAGTTGAGCGTCTTGGAGAACCTAATCCTAGCATATAATCAATTGTTTGAAATCCAGCAGTTATCAAATTCCTTTTAGTATTTTACTTAACTTTACAAGTTCCCATCCTCAAACCCCCCCATTTACTTTATCCGCTCTTCTTTCTAGGAAGTAGATTTTACATCTGAAAATGGGTGCTAATAGATATATTCTCACGCATTTCCTGTGGGATCGACTGTATTTGATCAATGATCGCTTTACTATTTCTTTTGGAGTGTAAATTTGGGCATATCACATACACCCCTATCTGATCACTCCTGTAGCTATCTCTGTCTTGCCAGCTCCCTTGGTCGTAGGTTCTAGCCCTGTCATAGTAATTATCGCGACCATAGTTTCGACCTTGGTTTTCAGAGTTGTATGTTCGAAAACCCCCTGGCTGCAAAAAGTTAGCCTCCTCATCGAATTAAAAACCTGGCTCATCATACCTACGCAAGGTGTCCATAGCTTTAACCTTTTCTAACCCTCCACCTAACAGACTCTTCATCAGCAAGTCTATTTGTGTCCACATATGAGCCATATCTTGGTCCTGCTCTTCCTCTTTCTTCCTTTGCTCTGCAGTCATCTCAAAAATGAACACAGAACAGTCTCCATCTCTGGTGTACTATGCCTTATTGATCTTAGACACCTGATCCAAAATTACGATGATGTCCTAGCTATGTAGGATCCCCCACATGCTGCATCAATTATAGGTTTGGTCACAAAGTTGCAGGACCTGCAGAAGACTTGTTTAAAGTGCTCATCACTGAGGTTGTGCTTGGGACACTGTTTAATCTTTTGCCTAAATCTCTCCCATGTCGCATATAATGCTTTGGCCGACAGCTGCTTATGGGACCCAGGCTATCTTTAATTTTTAACTTCCTAGATACAGGGAAGAATCTTTCCAAGAAAGCCTCTTTCAACTCCCAGGTGCGAATGGAATCATGAGGAAGCTCATTCAACAACTTTTTTGCCTTGCCAGTCAGAGACAATGGGAATAATCTAACATGATAGCTTGTTAGCTGACCCTCAAAATTTTGGATGATTGACATGTAGCCACAAAGTTCATGACATGCTGATCTGCATCCTCAATTGCCACTACATTGAACAACCATTTAAAGTGAGCATATGAAGCATAGTACTAGTGATGGTAAACTTGACACCCACAGGCAGCGGGAAAGGAGTATTGCTCCTGTAGCCCCAGCACTATCATCATCATCATCATGCACTGTTGTGGATAATGGGAACATGCAGTCTCAATGCAGGGTGATGCTGAAGTGGTTGTGCAGGTGGCATCCCATCACTAGCAAGATCATTCAAACTCAGACCGTCATTTCCTCTAGTTCCAACATTCACAACCAACTCTCTCTGTCATTGTGCTACTGTTAGACCCCGTAATTAGCTTAATGGAGGTCAATTGCTCATTCGGGAAAATTGTTGGGATTGAGGTATATTTTA
>JAOTQR010117531.1:0-20259 GCA_025774065.1 Solanum ossicruentum | reverse complement strand
CAAGAGCAGCTCCATGCAGATGACTCCATCTAGAGAGGAGTCAAATTCAGGGTCAGGATCTGGCGATGAGTCAAAGATAGAGTCCTGTGCCGCACCACAGACATCACCATCACCACCAAATACTCTTACCAGTCTGTGTTATATTGCGGGCATGTGGGATATATGTAAAGAGGTTTGCAGGTTACTGCGCGGCACAAGCCATCCTGCTCTATTGATGAGTAGGCACGAGTCATCTCATCAGGATTAGACAGTGTCCCCAATCTCCAGGATACTATCAGACAGTATGGGCTCTAGTGGTTGACCAAACCATTAGGGAGGTACTCCCTAACCATGGTACAAGAGTTCTATGCTTCATATGCAACCACAATTCTTAGCACTCTTCCCAAGGGGAAGAAACCCCTTCGCTCGGTGATCTTAAGCGTATTTATACGCCGAATTAGCCAAAAAAACCCATAACTAAAGCCTAGTTAGAGGGTAAATTCATAGAGTCCAGGTGTTTTTAGTTTGATTCCTCTTATTTTGCTAATTTAGGTCCAAGCGTGCCGTTTGGTTGTGTTTTTCCAGGTATTGATCGGATTATGCTAGTCCAGAGTCACACCCAGTTTTGGAAAAAGAATACAACCCAGAATTTAGAGAATAAAAGTCAGTTAACTCATCAAAAATACTCAAGTGTGCTACCCATACCTGGGGAAAAGTTGTGCAAGCAGAGAAGGAAGAAAAAAAGTCATGAATATAGGAAAAGAGCACTATCCGCATCGCCGACTTGTGCAGAATTATTACAATGTGGTCCAGCCAGCAAATTATGTGAAATCCAGCTTAAGACAGGCAGTCCGCGTCGTGGACTTGATGTATGCGTGTTGAAAAATCAATTTACGGGATTTTAAGTTATAGTTTGTTAAAAACTTTAGTTTTTTCATATCTGATTTTAGCAAGAACCTGGAGGGACGACTAATGTCATGACTCGGACCTAGGGTCTAGAAGTGACACAGCGAATGGGAACCCAAGGATCTCAAAACGATCCTCAAAGTACCAAAATTCACATTATCAGTTTGGAAACGCATTCAAAAGTATCATATAATTCTAACAGATGGGAAAGTAAGACTCACGCTATGGGGTATTTTAGGGAAAGGGATTAGCATAACCTCACATAAAAGATAGCATATGATGACTAAGGGGCGAGTAAGTATCACTCACGCTATAGGGGCAATTCGGGACTTAGGATCTTTCCACAACATAACATAAGATCATATTATAACAACATAGTGCATAAATAACCATGATTAAGAATCCCATACAACATTTAGCATAGAATGAAAAGAGTACACAAGATGTCCAATAATGCCGCTATATAAGATAGGTCTATGGCAAAGACATACTCCGAGCTCACCCTCAAAGTAAATAAAGTAGAAAAGAACAACATAGGTAGAAGAGGTGGTGGCTTGCCCTTGAAATATAGGACTCACCACAATAAGTATAACTTGAAACCCAAGCTAGATGTTGTACAGTAGACGAAAGGGCTCCTACATGGTGAAATCACGTAGGCAAAATAGGAGTTAGTACATTTGAATGTACTAAGTGTGCAGGATGTAATGCATGTAACCTACCAAACCTGTATTCATTGTTATATGACAAGGGCACATAATATAGAAAAGACCATATATCGAGAGAGTAATATACAATATGTTCTGAAATCAATGATGCATGAAATGCAATGCTCATATATAGTGGGGATGTGAACTTAACTGACATAAGTAAGACCAAGTGAGCTATTACTTGGAACCCCAACGAAATCCCATCATCAGTAAAGAGGTGGTCTACTTTCAAAAGGTAAACCATATTTCACCTTACGAGAACAACACCAATTTTATATGAGGTAACCTTCCTTATGGCAACAACACCCATTTCGGATAGGATTTCCCATATAGCATATCAAGTCATATCATATCATGTCTTCTCCTTACGGGAACAACACCTATTTCAGAGGCACCTTTCCTTATGGAAACAACATCCATTTTGAAAAGGAAACCTATGCTAGGCACATAATTCATGGAAAGAGAGAAGAATCCTTATTCCATCGGTTCTAAGTCGTCATCCCACAAGAATACTTATAATACACATAGTTATACATGCTTTCATAGAGATACAAGTCTTTCCTAAATATTTCAATGCACAATTGGGCTTATAAGCCAAACATCATTCATAATAGTAAGTACTTAGGCTAAAATGCCTAAACCATACTTTCATAGTCTTAATACTCATGTATAAGAATAACCTATTCATGTAGAAAATGGTGCAAGCACCCAAAATTCTTAAGGAGCCATACTCATAGACATTTACGTGATCACATTCTTGTCATAAACCAGTATCTTTCCAATATCATATCATAAAACATAATTGGGCCTAACCACTTCATAATTTCATAAATCCATGCTCATGAAATGCATATGCTATGAAAAATATCGGAATGGCATAGGCAATTCACATACGATCTAACATCAATAACATAATGTGGAATTAAAGTAAAACCATAACCAAATCCACACTTAAACTATAGTATAAATAACCCATGCTTATATGAAAGTCTTAAAGGGACTATGCACAATCACATATTCATAAAAATGAGGAAATCCAACAATTCAAAGCTCAAATCATCTTAAAATCAATAAATAAACATAACCCATTCTTTATTGGAACTTAAGAAATCATAATATGTAAAACCCCAAATTAAAGTTAGCAAAAATTCATGTAGATTTCTTGAAAATAGTTTAGATATCCTTGATTGGAAGTAACCAAGGATCAAAACACACATACCTTCACCAAGATGAAGAAAACCCCAAAGAATTGAAGAAGAGTTGAGTTCCTTTGCTCTTAAGTTGAATATTCACAAGAGTTCCTTTGAGAGTAGTCTTCGAGAGACTTTGAAATATGAGGAGTGAGTTTGACTATTTGAAATAGGGTTTAGGGCTTTAGATGACCATAGGATAGCATAGGAATCCCCGAAAGACTAATAGAAATAATTAAATTTATGAGAACAACCTTAATGAGACGGAGGGAAAAATTTCATGGAATCACCACACGTGAGGCCACATGGCCCATGTAGCACTCCACGGTCTATGTGGAGTGCCCATGCACCAATAATTAGATGAGTTTCAGGAATTTCTAGAAATTAGAGTTGTAACTCAACACTTAGAATTTTTAGCACAAGGTTCACCACATGGATGGCTTCACGGGCCGTGTGATGCCACATGGTTCGTGCGGTGCTCCCGTCTACATATACTTAGGAAATTGTCATGGAAAAGTTATGAGATGGTGATTTATACTTAGAGAAAAATTTTTCTTTAAAAGCTTCACCGAGGGCCTCACGTCTCATACAACGCTACACAATCCATTGTGACTTGGACATGGCACGGTACTTAGCCTAAAAAGGCTTTCCCATACTGTGTACAAGGCCGTATGACTAGTCCCACGATTAGTGGTAAGCTACATGACCCGTGGCACTAGTCGTGGCCCTATACTTGGCCCTAAAAAGCTCCAAAACACAAAATCAAGGCCAAGTGTTATGCCACTTTGGGTCACACGTCCTGTGCCAAGGCACACGACTCTTGTAGCCCTCTTTGGGATGATACTTGTTCTAAATTTTGTTCGCAACAATTTTTTCAAGGTTCAATGACATCGTACAACACTCGGGTCATTACATCATCTCCCTCTTGGGAACATTCATCCCCAAATATGCTAGAACAAGCCATGAAAGGCTTGTCTTAGAACACAAAACTTCCAAACACAGGACACCATGCATAACCCATTATTTGAAAGTCACAAAGTACTTCAAGATTATGCTATAAAACAATGAAACCATTATAAACATCTTTATAAAATTCGGTGTATTGCACATGTAAACATGTCATGCCATGAGACTCAAGAGTAAAAGAATTGGAACTATTTGGGAAAAAGAGGGCCTAATACCTTAGGCTTGAGTAGATTGGAAAAAGTAAGGGTATCGCTTCATCATCTCTAACTTCACCTCCCATGTAGCACTCTCCATATGTTGGTTCCTCCAAAGCACATCAATTGAAACAACTTCCTTATTACAAAGTCATTTCACTTGTCTATCCAAAATCTCCATTGAAACCTCCTCATAGGACAAGTTCTCCTCCACCTCAATACTTGACAAAGGCACAATAGTGCTAGGATCACTAACCATCTTCCTCAACATAGATACATGGAAGATTGGGTGGGTAGAACTCAAATCCGGGGGTAACTCCACCCTATATGTCATGTTTCCAATCCACTTAATAATCTCATAAGGGCCTACATACCGAGGACTTAGCTTTCCCTATTTGCCAAAACGCATCACTCACTTCATGGGTGAGAAATTGAAAAACACTCAATCCCCAACTTGGAATTGAAGGCCCCTCTTTCTAACATCCAGATAGGAATTGGGTGACTTTGCGCCATCTTCAACTTCTCCCTAATTAATTTCACTTTCTCCCTACTCCATTACCATGTATGAGTCAATCAAAGCTTCCTCTCTCAACTTAAACAACCCTACTCGAGACCTACACCTCTTACCATACAACGCCTCAAAATGTGGCATGTCAATGCTAGCATGGAAACTATTATTATAGGCAAACTCAATGAGTGGAATATAGTCATCCCAATTGCCCTTGAACTCCAATACACAAGCCCTCAACATATCCTCTAAAGTTTGAATCGTCTTGGCTTGCCCATTGATTTGAGGATGAAAAACGGTGCTCAATTTAACTATAATGAAAAGCCCCTTTTGAAATGACCTCCAAAATTTAGAAGTAAATTGGGTACCCCGATATGATATAATAGACCTAGGTACTCCATGAAATCTTACCAACTCATAGATGTACGACTTTGCATAGTCTTCACCACCAAAAGTAGTCTTAACTGGTAGGAAATATGCTGACTTGGTCATTCGATCCAGATAACCCAAATGGACTCAAATTGCTTTTGAGTCTGAGGTAATCCAAACACAAAATTCATAATTATGTCTTCCCACTTTCAAGTAGGAATCTCAGTGTCTTGAGCTAACCCACTGAGCCTTTGGTGCTCCACCTTCACTTGTTGATAATTCAGGCATTCAGGTACAAACTTAGCTATGTCATTCTTCATACCATGCCACCAGTACATGTCTTTTAAGTCTCGATACATCTTAGTAGGTCTCGAGTGAATAAAATAATGAGAATTATCAGATTTACACATGATCACCTTTGTAAGATCATCTACGTCCGAAGCACACAATCGATTTTGGTACCAAAGTACATCATCTCCTCCTTAGGAGAAAACCTCAATATTCTTTTTGGTAACCAATTTCTTCAATTCAACCAGAATGGATCTAGATCTTATTTAGCCTTCACATCTACAACTAGTGCGGATTTAGCCCCATATTGAATATATATACCACCTTTATTGGAATAAGCCAACCTAACACCCAATCTAGCCAAACGGTGGATATCCCTTGCCAACTCCTACTTCTCCTCCTCCATATGAGCCACTCCCCCCATAGAAAGCCTACTAAGAGCATCGACTACCACATTTTCCTTGCTCGGGTGGTATAGAACACTAATGTCGTAATCCTTTAGGAGTTCCAACCATCTCCTTTATCTCAAGTTAAGGTCTATTTGGGTGAACACATATTGCAAGCTATTTTGACCAGTGAAAACATCAACATGCACCCCATACAAATAGTATCTCCAAATTTTCAAAGCAAATATGAAATGCTCGAAAAATGTGCTTCGAAAATGCCCATGATTGTAACTTCCATATATCTTAAAATTCATACGTGTTACCAAAAATCCAACTTCATATTCTTGATCAGCGGGTAAAATTGAGTGGGATATGGGTATAACCCAAATTTTATAGGACTTGTAGCGAAAAATAATTTTCACTAATTTTTGATTTCTAGTAGCCATCTGTGCCCTGGCCACAATACGCCAACGGCGTAGATTAGTGTTGGAGTGAAGTTCGCATCTGATCTACATCACACAAATGGCACAAACCAGTGTATTGTTTTACTTGGTTTTTCCATCCCAACCAAGGGCATTGGGCTCATAGCTCCATAACCACTTATGCGGGAAAACACCTATACTAAGCCATTTTTCAACTCTGTATCACTTAAGGCCCTCTCAAAAACCTTTCCAAGACTTAACAAATTATCTCATTTAAAATTCAAGGATTTTAAGCCTAACTTTGGAACTCAAGGATTCTCTTCAAGCTCCAAGTTGTCTTCAAGCTCATTTCAAGAAAACCCAAGTTTGAGGTATGTGGGTTTCATCCATTGGGTCCTATCACCCATGGACCCCAATCTTCCAATTTATGAAATTGCATATTTTCAAGATGTATCTTCTATGAGTATCTCTGGTTATGGATTGTGATTATAAATTATGTTGGGGTTTTATGAAATGTTGATTATTATGCATGACTATCTATTTCAAACTTATACCATGAATGAGTTTTGTCTATTGAGACCATGCATGTTTTGAGCTATGAAACTATGATCTATTGTGAGATTTGATTATGGATTTCAAGGTACCCTACATGAGGGTTTTACAATATGTTGGTGGCGTGAATTGCATTGAGTTTTCAAATATTACTTCACTCTTGAATTGCATGATTCTGAACTAGCATCATGAACCCACCAAGTGCTTGATAAAATGTCAATTTCAATAATTCTCAAGTTATTGATGATCTATTTCATGATGTACAAGTTAAATGACTATTTGATGATTAAGGGATTTCAAATATGCATTGAATTCATGAAAAGTATGTATGTTGTTACAAGTATAAAGTTATGCTCTATTTCAAGATTTTACCTGTTGTGAGCCATTCATGTTAAAGCAAGGTTTCATGTATGATTATGATCTACTATCATACTTCAAGTTAGGCTCACCATTAGAGGTCAAGCATGTTTAAGAGCTATTCATGTCATGTGTCTTACAAGTGATTAAAGTATGATTATTTCAACTATTTCATGGGATTAGACTTAGCACCGATAGATTAGATGTCAACGTGGACTATCTTCAAGGGTCCATACTCCTTTCCTCAAATTATGTGCCAACAGAGGAATATGATTATTACCCTTGCTATACTAGTGGGTTCATTTAGTGCACTTTATCATGAAATCCACCCCAAAATAGGATGTGTTCCCATAAGGGGGTTACTTCTCCAAAATGGGACGGGTTCCCATAAAGTGAAGTATGGTTTATCTTGGCAAGTAGACCACTTCTTTGCTGATGAGGGATAATCATTGAAATTCCAAGTTGTAGTCGCTTGGTCTTACTTTTGTCGGTTAGGGTCTCTTCCCATATATGTATTATATTCAATGCAAGTTGAATGATTTACAAGCATGTTTTACTTCAAGCATTGACCATTTATGCCATATTGAGAGCTCACTTATCTATTGCTTATTATTATGCATTTTGACTATATTGGCTTATGCATTGTTGCATTATCCTACATACTTAGTTCAAATATACTAACGCAGACTCTATGCTTACATGATATTACCACGTAGGAATTGAAGCACCACTTGGTCATCTTCCACGTGGCTAGTACGATCCATTGGAGTAAGCTTCGGTGAGTCCTCAAGTCTAGGTACACTATCTTTACTAATCTTGCTATAATGACTTCTTTTGTTGAACAATTGTTATTATGAGGGTGAGCCCAGAAAGTGTCTTGGCCTCAGTTCATTCTTTGTTTTGAGGTGTTGTTGGAATATTATGATGTATTTATGCTATAAGCTTGACTCTTTATGCTTTTATGATTATCAAAGACTTCCTTTAGTCCCGCTTCCCTTTTTATATTATCTCTTATTGTTGTTTCCTTTGCTTTCGCGACCAAGGATGTGTGACTGATATCCTAAGAGGCTTGTTTGGGTCCCTTTGGGTTCCCATTCACCATTTCACATCTAGGTCCTAAGCTTGGGTCGTGACAAAATGCCACCGCCGCTAACTCAAGATAATTAGTTAGGTAATTACACCCATGCAGATTCATTTGTCTAGATGCATAGGCTATCACTTACCATGTTGCATAAGTACACAACCCAACCCAATCTGAGATGCATCACAATATACCATAAATCCATCCAAACAATTCAATAAGGTCAAAATCGGAGCATATGTCAGTTGATCATTCAAAGTTTAGAAACTCTACTCACATTCATCAGACCATGCAAACTTAGCCTTCCTTTGAGTCAATTTTGGTCAACGACAGTGCACTAGATGAGAACCCTCAATGAACCTTCTATAATAGCCTGCTAACCAAAGAAATCTTCGAATATCCGAAGGAGTCAACGGTCTTAGCCAATTCTTCACCATCTTAGTCTTCTTCAAATCCACCCTTATATCATCACTGGACACCACATGACCCAGAAAAGCAACCTCACCCAACCAAAACTCACATTAGCTAAATTTTGCATATAACTTCTTCTCTCTCAAAGTTTGCAAAACCAACCTCAAATGATCCATGTGCTCCCGCCCACTCAAGGAATAAATGAGGATATCATCAATGAAGACAACCACAAAGCTATCAAAGAATGACTTGCACACCCAATTCATGAGATCCATAAACATGACCAGAGCATTAGTTAGGCCTAACGACATCACTACAAACTCAAAATGCCCATAGCCTGTCCAAAAGGATGTCTTGAGAATATGACACTGTCTAACCTTCAACTGGTGATACTCAGAACAGAGATCAATCTTCAAAAAGTGAGTAGCCCCTTCGAGCTGATCAAATAAGTCATAGATCCTAGGCAATGGACACTTATTTGTAATGGTCACTTTATTCAATTTCCTATAATAGATGCATATCTACAGAGATCTGTCTTTCTTTCTTACAAATAACACTAGAGCACCCCATGGAGATATATTTGGCCTCATAAAACTCTTCCCCAACAAATCTTTCAACTGATCCTTCAACTCTTTCAACTCAGCCGGTGCCATACGATAGGGAGGAAAAGAGAAAGATTGAGTATCCAGGAGAAGATCTATGCCAAGGTCTACTTCCCTTTTGGGAGGAATACCGGGAAAGTCTTCGTGGAACACATCCGAAAACTCATTCACCATCGAAACTGACTCAAGTGTAGGTATTTGAGACTCCACATCCTCAACCATCACCATGTGATATATAAACCCCTTGGAGATCATCTTTTCAGCCTTGAGGTAGGAAATAAACCGACCTTTAATAGCGGAGTCACTACCCTTCTATTCAAGAACGGGCTCACTGGGAGGTTGGAACTTGACCTTCCTGGTTCTAAAATCTATAGAGGCATATAATGTATGCAACCAATTCATCCCAAGAATTACATCAAAATCATACATTTCAAGTTCCACAAGATCTGACAAAAAAGCCTTATGCAACACAAATATAGGACAACCATGATAGACCCTATATGCTATAACAGATTCCCCTATGGGAGTATAAACTGAGTAAGGATCCCTCAAAATTACTGGACTCAAACCAAACTTAATAGCCAACAGAGGAGTCACAAAACACAAGTTTGCCCTAGATCACGTTAAGCATAAGCATCAAAATCAAAGACTTTTAACGTACCATTCATAATATTCAGAGCCTTCTCAACCTCCTAACATGCATGAAGAGCATAGAACCTATTGTTCCTAGGAGGAATACCTTTAGGAGCTCTTTGCTGGCCTTGCCAACCCTGAGCCACCTGACCATGACCCCTTTGGGGGTCCTTGGGACAATCTGCAACCTTGTGATTCTTATCACCACAACCAAAGCAAGCACCCAAATCTCTCCAGTAAATGCCTGTGTGGGGCTTCCCACACTTGCCACACAAAGGATACCCCTTTCCACCAGCAACTGATGCCCTAGGAGAAGGAACCCTAGCATTAGCAACCTTGGCACTAGAACCTTGGCCCTATTGGAAGTGACCAAAACTACCACCCTGAGAGCCGAAGGACCTACCATCAAAGCAGGCCCTCTATGGTTCATGTACCCTCCTCTCCTTGAGTTTCTACCCTTCAATTTATTCAGCATACACCATGAGTCTAGAAATATACATATCTCGGATGAGCATGCGGGGTGACACTCTTGCATAAGTAAGTCAGAGATACCGAAAATGAATTTGTATATTCTAGCACGAGGATCAGCCACAAGTGTCAGAGCATTCTTTGAGAGCTTAGTGAACTTGAGGGAATAGTCCCTTACACTCATATTGCCTTGCTTGAGGTTGATAAATTTAGTCATCTTGTCCTCCCTAAGGTAAAGTGGGAAGAAACGATCCAAAAAAGCAAACCTGAATTCCTCCTAATTAACAACATCACCACAAACTCTCTCCATAAAGCACTGTGTATACTACTACACTTGGGCTACATCCTTCAATTGATAAGCAACCAACTCAGCTTTTTCCTCAGAAGTGACACCCATAACATTAAACACCTTGGTGATCTCATCAATGAACTCCTGAGCATCCTCTTCAGCCTTAGACCCAAAGAATTCTGAAGGATTCATCCAGGCGAAATCCTTCACTCTAGAAGCTGGAGTGGGATCCCAAGGAAGATTGGCCTGTCTAGTTTGATTCACCTGGGCTAGCATGGCAAAGGCCATCACGAATTCACCATTAGAGATAGGCTCAAACATAGGCCCTTGAGGTGCTTGACCCTCATTAGTCGGGGCTGGTCTGGCAGGTCTACCACAAGGTATCTTCTGAAATGGAGTAACGATACCAGCAAGATCAAGAAACTAAACGTACTATTCGTAGCATGACATAAGACATGAAGAAGTGAGACAATTTTTAGAACATCATCATAGCCTCCCACTCATAGGCATGGTGCACTTCATGCCCATGAATGGAACTCTACTTGATGCAGCATGTTGGACTCTGAGGATCATTTACAATCCTAGGGCTCTGATATCATCTTTGTCACGATTTGTACCTATGGTCTAGAAGTGACACGATGAATCGGAACCCGGGGATCCCCAAATGAGAGTTAAAGTACCAAAATCCACAACGTCAATTCGAAAGCGCATTCAAAAGTATCATATATTTCAAAAGGACGGGAAAGTAGGACTTACACTATGGGGGCATCTCAGGGAAAGATGATTAACATGAACTCACATAACACATAGCACATAATGATAAGGGGCGAGTAAGTATGGCTCATGCTATAGGCGAAATTCGGGACTTAGGATCTTTCCACAACATAACATAAGATCATCTTATAACAATATACTCCCTAAGTAACCATGATCAAGAATACTATATAATACTTAGCATAGAACAAAAAGAGTACACAAGATGTCCAACAATACCTCTAGGTAAGATATGTCCGGGGCCAAGACATACCTCGGGCTCACCCTCAAATTAAATAAAGTAGAATAGAACAACATAGGTAGAAGAGGTGGTGGCTTGTCCTTGAAAGATAAGACTCACCATAACAAGTATAACTTTAAACCCAAACTAGACGTCATATAATGGATGAAAGGGATCCTTGGTTCGTACATGGTGAAATGATGTAGGAAAAATATGTGTTAGTAAATTTGAATATAATAAGTATGCGGGATGCAATGCATGTAACTTACCAAACCTGCATTCATTTTTAGATGACAAGGGCTCAAACAGAAAAACCATATATCGAGAGAGTAATATACAATATGCTATGAAACCAATGATGCATGAAATGCAATGCTCATATATAGTGGGGATGTGAACTTAACCGACATAAGTAATACCAAGCAAGCTATTACTTAGAATCCCAACGAGATCCCCTAATCGGTAAAGAGGTGGTTACTTGCCAAAGGTAAACTATACTTCACCTTATGGGAACAACACCAATTTCATATGAAGTAACCTTCCTTATGGGAACAACACCCATTTCAGATAGATTTCCATTTAGTATATCAAGTCATATCGTATCATATCTTATCCTTATGGGAACAACACCCATTTCGAAGGCATCTTTCCTTATGAGAACAATACCCATTTCAGAAAGAAAACCTATGCTTGTCACATAGTTCAAGGAAAGAGAGAGGAACCCTCCTTTCATCAATGCTAAGTCATCATCCCATAGGAATACTTATAATAGACATAGTTATACATGCTTTCAAAGAGATACAAGTCTTGCCAAAACATTTCAATGCAAAATTAGGCTTAAAAGCCAAATATCATTCATAATAGTTCATACTTAGGTTCACATGCCAAAACCGTACTTTTATTGTCATGATACTCATGCATAGGAGTCGCCCATTCATATCAAAATGGTGCAAGCACCTAAAATACTCAAGGAGCCATATTCATGGACATGTATGTCATCACATTTTTATCATAACGAATATCTTATCAAAGTCATATCATAAAGCAGAATTGGGCTTAACCTACTTCATAATTTCAGAAATCCATGCTCATGAAACACATAGGCCATGAAAAATGTGGGAATGTCATGGGTAATTGCGATTCGATCTAAAATCACTAATATAATATGGAATTAAAGTATAACCATAACCAAATCCATGCTTACACTATAGTATAAATCACCCATGCTTAGATCAAATCCTCAAAGGGGCTATGCACAATCATATATACATGAAGATGATGAAATGCGATAATTCAAAGCTCAAATCATCTTAAAATCAATAGATAAACATAACCTATTCATTATTGGAATTTAGCAAATCATAATATGTAAAACCCAAATTAAAGTAAGCAAAAATTCATGTAGATTTCTTGAAAAAAATTTGGGTCTCCTTTATTGGAAGTAACCAAGGATCAAAACCCACATACCTTCACCAAGATGAAGAAAACCCCATAGAATTTGAATATGAGTTGAGTTCCTTTTCTCCTAAGTTGAAAATTCACAAGAGTTTCTTTGAGAGTAGTCTTTGAGAGTGTTTGAAATTTGAGGAGTGAGTTTGAATGTTTGAAATGGTGTTTAGGGCTTTAGATTGCGATAGGATAGCATTGGAATCCCCAAAAGACCGATAAAAATAATCAAATTTATGAGAACGCCCTTTATGAAACGGAGGGAAAAATTTCCCAAAATCACCACATTTGAGGCCATGCAGCTCATGTTGCACTCCACAGTTTGTGTGGATTTCTCGTGGACCAATACTTTGATGAATTTCTAGAATTTTTGGAAATTGGAGCGATAACCCAACACTTAGAATTTTTCGCACAAGGTTCACCACACAAACAATTCCAGGGGCCATGTGAAGCCACACGATTCGTCCGGTGCTCCCGTCTATCCATACTTAGGAAATTTTCACGGAAAAGTTACAAGACAATGATTTATACTAAGAGAAATTTTGGCTCCGAAATTTTCACGAAGGACCTCACGTCCCGTACCACGCCACACAATTGATATGACTTGGGCATGGCATGCTATTTAGCCTAAAAAGGCTTTCCCATGCTGCATACAAGGCCATACGACCGGTCCTACGATTAGTGGCAAGCTACATGACTCGTGACACTAGTCGTGGCCCTATACTTGGCCCCAACAAACTCCAAATCACAAAAATCAAGGCCAACTGTTGTGCCACTAAGGGTCACACGGCCAGTGCTAAGGCACATTGCTCTTGTAGCCGCGCTAAGGCACATGACTCGTGTTCTCAATGATTTTCTCAAGGTTTAATGACGTCGTACAACACCCAGGTTATTACATGTAAAAACACTTTCTAGGGTTATTTTGGTTAGTTTTGATCTTATTTTTCTTGGTTGTTAATGCTTTTTAGTCCATTCATTGTATATGAACCTACTATGAGTGGCTAATTCTCCATATTCTGAGGTTGTAGCCATAAATAATGTTTTAGTCCTTGATTTTTGACATTTATGAATGGGTTTATTTTGACTGCACCTATATTACTAAAATCTATTGTTCAGAGCCTGATCAACAAGGGAGTAAGCTTGTTGTTTATTCTGGATTCAGGAGATATTGGAATAGATAGAAAACAATAGTATAGGGAGCTTGTTCGACTAGGAAACTAGATTGATTCATTTAAAGGGAGACCTGTGACAACACCCTTACACCTTGCTTGGTTCACAATACGGGAAGATAACATTGAGGCACTTTTATTGGTCTGTCCATTCCCGCTCAACAATGTAGTTAGGTAGTCAATAACGGTAGGCCGGCAGAGACATGAAACTCTATTTAGGTAATACTAACCCGGTGAATCAATAGTTAGGAACCGAGACAGATGTGCATACTTTGAGATGAAAAAAGTCGTCGTTAAGGTAATAATCCCATAATTGTTCTCAAATTGATTGTTAACAATAAAAAAAATTTAGTGTAGAAGTTTAATTAGTTATTTAATTTCTTTTCACAAATATCTTAACCATTTTACTAAAATCACTTCAAACGTAACATGTTAGATTGATTACCGATTTCATTTAAATCGTTTGGGTTCGACATCCGTCCCTCTTAATCAGGGCCACGATATTACTTGCTTAGACCACATAAACTTGTGTGTGTTAGGGAGCAACACTTAGCCCAGACTAACACAGACTAGAGTAAGGGGCCAGTAGGTGGACATCTAAGAGACCACCATCCAATGTATGCTATTTGGGCTTGCTTTCCCAGTCTCTAGATCCACAACAGAGTTTTACCATATAGTGGGGCAGACCAGGGACATGGGTCTGATGAGTTACCAGAGCTGATGAGATAGGTGGATGATTTAATTAGTGACTAGTGTCTAGAGCCTACATGGGTAGCCACTCACTGGAAGCCTATTGTGAAGGCTTCTCTAAGTTTTCCCCACAAAATTTGGTGGGCAGTTGTCAGATCTTGGATTTGGCCAACGCTTGCCGATAAAACCTTGACACCGGAGCATGCATTTCTAGATTGCCAACATCTTGGCTAGCTATGAGATAGATTAGGCCAGCTTTATCATAGAGTAGATCTGCAAGGCAACCTTGAAGAGGTCTACTTCCATCCCTTTCCCATGCTTGATCTATAGACTCTGTCTAGAGTTGAGGGTGGAGAGTCTACACCCGCTGGACTCATTGATCGATGTCCAACATACTTTGGATGTTATCCTGATTAAGGCTGAGGAGAACCTGGTGGCACTCCAGTGAGCATCGTACTAGCTAGCTTCCATGCCAGAGATGTTTGCCGCAGCGCCATCGCTTGAGCTTCCACCCACAACCACCACTACTTCTACCACAGTGGAGAGGCCCCTATAGATCGAGACAAATATTAAGGGGGCCCACTACTACTACTCCTACACCACAGGCCACTTTGCCACAGACAGTAACAACATGCATGGATTATGTATTCGTAGCATCTACCCATGCCATGGCTCAGAAACTGGCTCATACTAAGTCTCAGCTGACTCAATTAGTTCAGCATATCAGGCCCTGGGCTAGCCAGGCCATTTTGTAGTCTGAGGGATGCATGCAGTCATACATGGTCGCTACTATTCAGGATCAACTCTCAACCATGGATGCCTGCATTGATTCCATCGAGTTGAGGGACAGCAGATTTGGAGCACAACCTAGCCAACAGATACGATACACCTACAGAAGGAGATCTAGCGACTCTGGACTGATATGTTAGTGGCATTGACAACATCAGTGACACTGCTAGAGACTATACTCCCGGTGCCAGTGGTGGACTTATTTTCTCCTGAGGAGCTATAACAACCTTTCCTCGAGAAGAGGCCCCACATGGATAATGTTGATCCTGATACAGTAAGGCTACATACAGGGATAATAGAGCAGGAGGAACTAGAGCTTACCTTGAGGAAGTCGAGGTAGGAGGAGGAGAGATGAAAGGCTTATGAACTCGAGAGGGTGAAGGGTACTGTCCCTTTCAGTCATGGTGCTACTACTGAAGAGGCCACCACACAAACTAAGGGTGGTCAAACTCAACCACAGACTGGCACTTAGGCATCCAAGTATGTTTTTTTAGCCTCGATACTTTATTTTCAATCTATATGTGCATTAAGGATGATGCACCTCTTTTTCAATGGGGGTGTGGTTAGTTATGGGCCTCAGTGAAGTTTCAGTAGCATTGGCATATAATTACCCCAATTTTTGAATCCTAGGGGTTTTCTTGCCTGTGTTCTTTTTTCCATGGATATTTATTTTCTGTTGAACTGGAATGTTTAAGATAGTTAGGTAGTAGTGGTATATAGTACCGATATATCTGGCATATATATTTTTGTGTCAAAAATGATACCTACCAAAAATTTTTGATTAGTTAGTCTAGATAAGAACCATGCATGTTTAATTGTGGTGACAGTGTTTGTTTTGATAAGTGAGGATAAGATTGAGATAAAATGTTACCTAAGTTACACTGCTTTTTTAAAGGATAAAGCCATCGTTGTCTAGATATATATCCTAATCAAGGTTAGGGTCGAACCCACAAGGAATACCTACATGAGAATTCACCAATATGCAACCCGAATAATTAACCAACTTAATTCCCCAAATTGAGGGGGGGTCGCAGTAATCAATGAGAAAATAAAACTATCACAAAAGTGAAGTCAATAATGGAGAGAAACTAGGGTATTGTGTTCACTATGATTCCCAAACTCAGTATCACCAGATAATCTAATTCTTTTCTAGTGTATAACATGCAGGACAGTAATTTATATTTCACAAAGCCCTTTAGTTAAAGGTGAGAAGTGAATTTTACTATTTGACTTGGACTATCTCAATAATGTGCATTACTAACCATTACCTATTAGTCCAGTACAACCTCTCCTTTGCCCAGTTTGGTTGATTAGACGTGAACTCATCAATCAAATCTTGTTAATTAATCTTTTTTCCTATTCATTACTACCTTTGTCCAGTCAGTAATACTATGCGGGTTCTAATGTTGGTCACCACTACAAAACATGCAAAGCGAAGAGAATTAATTAATACATGCATATACATCTTCCAAGAATTATGAATTATCTGGGTTTACCTTGTTAGTTCTTCATGGTTCTCACAATCCTAGTTGTGGATTTAGCTACCCATGCTATGTGTAGATGCAAGAATTATGAATTCAAAAGAGATAATTGAACACTTACACAATAGAATTAAGAACAAGCAATCCAACTTCAATGAAAATCTCAAGCTTAAAGATTGAATTAAACAACAAGTGTTCTCAAAGAATATCTAATATGATATTACAATTTTCTCTCTCAAAATATTGATTTATGAGTGCTAGGAGAAAACGTCTGAAAAATAACCTAAAAACCCTATTTATAATAATTAAAATTCAAGTCCTAAACATAATAGGAAAACTGGTTGGCAGTCCACACGAAAGGTTCTTTATTACCCATATTGACTTCTATGACCAGTAATCAAGGTCTCATACTCAGTTGCTGGAATTTTAGACTTCAACTCTATGACACTCCTCTACGACTCGTAAAATGATTTACAACCCGTAAAGAGTGTTTAGTCTGATGACATTCCTACATGTACAAGTCTTTGATCCTTAGTGCAAAACTCCTCTTCTACAACTCATAAACTCTTCTATGACTTGTCTGCATATTCATAGAATAAACTTTAGAAAATAACCCCTCACTAGAGATCTTCACGAAACCTCTATGCCCTGTAGAATGATCTACGACCCATAGATGGTTTCGTATAAAGCAAAAACCAATAACTTCTGTATTTCTCCCAAAATCATGGACAACGTATAATCCTACAAATATAAACACAAAAACACATACAACAAACTAATATCACATTGAGAACACACAAAATTCCAAGTTTTAAGCATCAAAAGTGTTGTATTTTGGTACCACATCAACACCCTCAACTTAAAATTGTTGCTTGTCCTCAGGCGACAGACTCAATAAAACTGGACCATAAAGCAAGACATAGACCTCAACCTAAAGGCATACATCACATAAATCTCAGACTCAGTTACCCACACCAATTTTTCAAAATAGGATCAGATATCTATCTAGCAAACCAATGCATGTGACAACACAACTATGACAATTAATAGATTGTCAACAGTCCATAATCACTAAAAAAGTCTAGTACTAACAATGCAATGCAAGTGCCCTCACAGAAAGAAGTCTCATATTTGATATTCAATGACGTTTTCATGTTTAACCTTGGGACTATGCAAAATCACTCACTCTCACAAAAGATATTCATGCATAATTTCTAATATCATAGGCTTGCCCCTACACTTATGACTCAGACCTTCAACCAATTGGACAGAATTCAGTTTAAGACTTTCTGGGCTTGTAACGTAGGCTCAGAGAGCTTTTGTATGTTATTATGAGAAAATAAGAACTAAAGGCCCTCCTGGAAACTACATTTTTCTACACTTTAACACAACCAAATCTGTTGTTTTCTCCTTATTCTCCCGTTTTCCTATTTCGAGCTTTTCTAGGTGCTTTCTTTTTATTTTTAAGCTTTTTGCCTTATTTCTACTCATCATTATGCTTTTTAGCTTACAACTAAGACATCACTTATTTCTCTTTCACCTAGTACATGATTTTTTTTCTCTATATCACTAACTCACCCCCTTATTTGTTTTTTTTCAAACTTATACCAACCACCCTCAACTCAGGCTTTTAGTCTGTGTGGAGATGCATAATATCTGTCCTCCGAACTAGGTCCAGTTTTGGTAGTCACCCTCAACTTAGGATTTTTGCCTCAGTCAAGGTGCACAATGTTCTAGGAAGGAACATGGCTAATTTTAGGATTTTACAACTAATAAGGCTACATTATCAGGTGTTTTCAACGAACAGGTACATGTTAGGCTCAAACATTAGGATCAAGGGATATATCATCAATTTGGTTGGTCATTTTTTGGCTAAAGTGGACTTATTTAAGAACAATGGTCTAAGATATTTTCTTAATCCAACTAATCTACAATCTAACTTAGAGTAAAAGGGCATGTTCTGAATTAGCACGAAACATATGAGTTTAGCAAATTATGCTCACTCTTACATGGCACTGCATATATCATCAACAAAAGACTCTTAGATCATGCTTTTTATATCAATATACCCTCACTTGTCATAACAAACATTATCACCCCCTAAACATACATGGTGGGTATCATTTTTTCAAATATAACACAAAAACATGCTATATGCCACAAGTACTAGTACTATATGCCACAAATATTATCTAAGCATCCTAAATGTGCTAGTTCAACAGAAAGTAAATATTCATGGGGAAAAAGAGGGAAGAAAACCCCAGGAAAAAAAATTAGGGTAATTATGGACCCAAGCTACTCAGACTTCACTGAGACCTATAACTACACCACACCCATCAAAAAAGATGTGCATTGTCCCTAAAGAACAAAATCAAAACCAAATATCACAAAAGGGGTCAAAAAGAAACCTAGACACCTAAGCGCCTATGTTCCTTGGGTTGCCTCCCAAGTGGCACTTGATTTATTGTGGCGGCATGACATAGACGGCTTGAGTACTCAGACTTCCTCAAGCTCTTATTCTCCTTCAGTATCCTTTAGGTCCATAGCTATAGTGCTAGTCATCATGCCCATTTGGATCTGGCTTAGTTGGGCTGACACATGTCTGAACTGTCAATTTGTCATGCCCCAAAGTCCCGTAGGGCGGACCGACACCCGTTGCCAATAAGGCTCGAGAGAACCAACCTGTAACTATATGCGTTCTATACATATTATAAGGAGTTATATGTTTGACATGCCTTTAAGAAGATAAATAATATAACAAGCCAAACTGTTGGGGCCACGCTGTCTAAAGTGCGAGACATGACTCACTGTGCTTTATATGGTCTACAAAGCCTCTAAATAGAGAAAAACATCTGATAAGGGTCGGGATAGGCCCCGCCTCAACAAACTATGCAATAAAAACATGTAATCTTTAGACATATAGAAGCCCCGAAGCAACCTGGAGCTTGGTGACCACAGCTGAATATCCTGTACTCCGACTGGGGAGATCTACTAGCACCTGTACCTGCAGCATGAAATACAGGTCCCCCGTAAGGGACGTCAGTATGAGATAATATATTGAGTATGTAAGGTAGTATAAATTATATAATAAGTAACAACTCAAAAGAAACCATGCATCTGTGGAAGGTCAGGGGCCACCCTTAGTTATACTATGGAATCATGTACTTTATGTTCTTTGTATAACTTTACCTTTACTGTAAACTCTGTGCATAGCTGTAAACAAATGACCAATTGATCAGTGGAAAACTGTATCGGGATCGTCCCTATGCTTGGTTTTTCACAAATCCCCTCGGGGTGCCACTTGTAAACTGTATCGGGATCATCCCTATGCTAGGTTCTTCACGAACCCCCTCGGGGTACCACCCGTAAACTGTATACTTTA
>JAOTQR010117521.1:0-24547 GCA_025774065.1 Solanum ossicruentum | reverse complement strand
GGCCATAAGGAACTTTAGACAAGGTAAGGTGGAAGCATTATCACCCCAACTTGCTCTAATAATGGAACATTATACATATGAGTGGGGTAGACTCTTGACACTAAAGAAAACTTTACACATGATAATATGGAAGCATAATTACTAACATTAAAAAAAGAATGGGGAAAGGGTTGTTACAAAACCATAATCGGACATTTTATCAAAAACTTGGCGGGTGTACAATGGGGGTATAAGACCATACAATTTAGAGATGAAATCATGCAGGAAAATCAGTGGTAAAACCTTTAATCAACACCTTGTAACACCCCCAAGACATTCACATCAAAACTCCTCATCAATTCCAACATTAGATCCAAGATTTGAAGCTCAAAACATGCTAAAACAATTATACTTCACTGTGCAGTAAATTTCTCAATATACAAGACACACATGTAATATCAACTTTAAATCATGCAAAATTAAGTAAAAGAGGTTTTACGCACCATGGATGGAAGGACCCAATGGTTCAACAATACATACCTTAGCTTTGGATAGGTTCTTGAAGAAGACTTTAATGGAGATTTGAAACTTGAGTGAAATCCTTGAAGAAATCCTTAACACTGGTCTTGAGTTTGGGATTTGAATTTAGGGTGTAATATGAGTCTAAATGTTTGAGTGAGATTTTGGGGAATGTTTAGTATGATATGAGGCTGAAATAAGGCTAAGTATATGCATTTTCAAGTGTGGGAACCCTTATTCCCAAGACTTAAAAGTCTTGGACCGAAGTCAAGAGAAAATAAGACCAAAACTGACTACTCACTGGAAATTGCATTTTCTGCATGGGCGAGTTTTACAAATATGGACATAAATCATTCATCTGAAGTTGGAATGATGTGAAACATGTGTTGGAAAGATAATTCAAATGGATTTCAGTTGGTAGGTCGTGGGTCACCCAGTTCTATGTGTGCTAAGAGATATGCCCCTTCAAAGTGGACCCTCCTAAATAGCATATTTTGTGATTTTCGGATTTTGATACGGTTGCTCTAACATTCAGGTTAGACCCATTTGCCGCTCAAATTGTTACCCTAACCAAGAATAAAAAGTCAGATTTTCAAAATAACAAATGGATTTTTAGATATATGGAAAACAAGATTCCAGGCACTTTCGAGGCACGTTTTCGAGCAATTTTTTTTGGGTCATTTCAATATCTCCCTCTTGGGAACATTCGTCCTAAAATGTAGAAGAGATGTACAATACAACAGTAATCATGAACAAATCAACCCCAATATGAATGAAGCATTACATTTAAACACCGTTTTCAAAATCTCGATGTAAGTGTAAAATCATCATGAACTTACCAACTTAAACATGAATGAATATGAATGACATAGGGGCTGAAATGCAAGACTTGAAATCATAAAAGGACTTGACATGTTATTATAAGCTTGAATAGAATGAAAGAGATTTGGATATTGCTGCTCCATGCCCGCTTTGGCTCCCCGAGAGACACATACAAATAGACAACTCTTCTCAAATGGCCTTGAAGAATACTACATCATTATCAACCCACTTCTCCACTCATCTATCCAACACCACCACCGGGCCTTCTCTTAAGTCAAATTACCCTCCTTAACACCCATAACCTCAAAGTGTTCTATAATACTAAAGTCACCAACACATCACATCCACCTAGAAGCATGACAAATCGGATTAAACCATATCTACACCCAAAGGCAATCCCCAAACTTAAGCAATTTTACCAACCTCCCTCTACACTCTATAAGGACTCAACTTTATTGTCAATCTTAAATACACCTAACCCACTTGGTACCATAACCACCATCTCCTCCTTGGGAGACAACCTCCACTCTATCATCTTCTCACCCAAGACTTCCAACTCTAATAAGATGGACTCAAGGCCTAATCTAGTCCTCTTATCCTAAGAAGATTTGGAACCATCAAGAACCCTATACTACCATTCTCAACTTCCTTAAACCCAACTCCCTATCTAGCCGACCGAAGGACTCTACTAGTCTCCTCCTCACCACCACAAACAACACATGTTAGGCTACCTAGAGTACCAACCGCAACACTAGCCTTACCGACAAAAACTAATGCACACTCACATTATAATTCTTAAAGACTTCTAACCACCTTCTTGCTACCCACAATGCACACTTACCACATTTAGGAAACAACCTCTCATCCTCCAAGACTTGCAACACTACCCCCAAATGATTCACAAGCTCTAAACAAATCAATACTTCATTACTAGAAATCACCACAAACATGGCAAAGTAGGGTTTTAAGACCATATTCAAGAAACCCGCAATCATTACTGGTGCATATGTCAACCAAGCAACTCCATCAATACTAATAATGCTCAATCCTAATCCGAAAAGACACCTAGGGATATTACCTAACTTCATCCTCACTTGGGGACAAAACCTGAACCAAAGATCAATCTTAGAGAAGTGACAAACCCATCGTAGTTGACTAAATACATCGACCATCCTTACCCATGATATTACAACCTTACGGATTTTGCACTCATTAGAAACATGTCATGCAAGTATCCCAAACTACCCCAAGACCCTCAACACAACAAGCTAATTTGTCATCCTACAAGAACACTTATAATATGCATGTACATACTCTCAAAGAGGCAATAGTCATTTTTCAAATCATTTCAATGCACAATTGGGCTTAAAAGCCAAACACCATTCATAATAATTCATACTTAGGCTCAAATGCCAAAATCATAATTTCATAGTCATAATACTCATGCATAGGAATGACCCATTCACATACAAAATGGTGCAAGCACCCAAAATGCTTAAAGAGCCAAAATCAAAGACATATATGTGATCACAATATTGTCATAACAAACCTTTTATCAAAATCATACCATAAAATGAAATTGGGTTTACCTGTAACATAACATTTCAAAATAATCCATGTACATGAATGCATATGCTATGAAAAATGAGGAAATGACATGGGTAATTAAGACTCCATTTAAATCAACATTTATAGTATGAAGTTGAAGTGAAAACATCATTAATTCCATATCTAAATTCATAGTGTAGTCTATCATGCATAAATGATTTCAAAAGGGGAACATGCATACTTATTACTCCATAAACCCAAAGTAAATCCTCATGTAACCGTTTAAATCATATTAAAATCATCAAATAAACACTATCCATGCATCAATAGAATTTTAGGAATCATAATATTCAAATCCCATATTATAATAAGTAAAATCCATGTAGGTTTTCTTGAAAATAAATTTTGGGTCTCCTAGATTGGAAGGGATCAAGGATCAATCCACATACACATGAATCCTACTAGCACCAAGGAATAACACAAGAAATAGCAACCTCCAGGAATCCTACTAGCACCAAGGAATAACACAAGAAATAGCAACCTCCGGACCTATCAATCACCCTACTCACAACCTCCAGCAATAGCCCACTACCAAGAGTCTCCTAATATCTGGTGAAGCCAAAGGTCTAGGCTAATCTCTAATCACCTTCGTCTTTCTAAGGTCCACCTTAATACCACCACTCGGTACCACACAACCTAGGAGGTACCCTTTTACTACCAAAATTCCCATCTCACCTACTAGCACTCAACCTTCTTCCTTAAACTTGTAGTACTACTCTCAAATGATTCACATGCACTACCTCATTAGGGAATGAACCACATTATCATCACCGAAACCACCAAAAACTTATTAGAGTAGGGACTAGAGATCTTGCTCATGAGACTTATAGGCATAACTAGCGTACTAGTCAAACCAAAAGACACTACCCCAAATCCAAAATATCGGAAAGGGGCATTCAAGGCCTCCTCTACCAACAACAACAATTCTATAAACAAAATAACTTAGGTTTAACACCTCCAATTCTCACAAGATGATAAATGCAACCCTTTAGAGACTAATTGTTCCTTAAGACATGAAATAGATCTACCTCCCTTGCTATCACTTAACAACCTCCCCCTCAAAGATGGGCTCATTAGGGATTAGGTATCTAACTCTACGAGTCCTACCATCCATGAAGACACAACATGCATGCAACCATTCCATCCCTAGTATGATATCAAAATCCACTATGCTAACTCCAACAAGCCACAAAGCAAGTCCTAATGCAATACAAACCCAGTCAACACCTATGAACATTCTAGCAACAATATACCCAACCAAGAGATAAACACCAAAGGTTCACATCACAACTCGGGGCACACAAGAAGCCCCACCAACAACTAAAAAAAGAGAGAAAAAATAGTGAAACTCGGATCCATCAAAATCAAAACCTTCTACTTACCTTCCTTCACCTTTCTCTTTGAAGCGACATGATCAACGAAAAGAGAAAAGAACACTCGTTGAAGGGAAAGCCCTATCTTACTTCTAAAGCATGACATAAACCATGAAGAAGAGAAACATTTCCTAAAACGTCTCATAGCCTCCTATTCATAGTTGTGGTGCACAACACAACCATGAATAAGACTCTAATCGACGTGGTATGTTGGACTCTGAGGATCTAATAACCTAATTCTTTGATACCATCTTTGTCATGACCCAAACCTAGGGCCTAGACATAACCGGTAAATGGGGAACCCGAAGGAACCCCAAACAAGCCTCATAGTGTATCATTACACATCCTTAGTTGCGAAACAATTAAATGACATTTGAAGAATGGAAATAAGGGAAAAGGGAACTAAGGGAGAACTTGTCATAACATAGAGTCAAGAGATTATAGAGTCAACTCATGGCATAAATACATAGCTTTGTACAACAACACCTCTACTACATAGATAATGACGAGGGCTAAGACATACAACTAGGCTCACCCTCATAGTCAGAAGTAAATGATAAAGTAAAGAGAATATTAATACAAAGTGTGAGAGAATAGTCCTTGTCCCCGTAGTGGAGGACTCACCAAAGGCTAACTTGAACAATCTATCTAGGCACAAAAAGAATCAATAGGAGCTCTGGTCCCTACATGGTGATATCATGTAGGCAAGAGTATGCATTTGTATGTTTGAATGTACTACGTATGTGGTATGAAATGCAAAAATAGATAGGAATCATAATCCAAAATGCATAACGGTAGGCAATAGGCATAATATAGCAATATGACATGTATGATCAATGCATAAGTAAGACATGCTTAAGTGAATCATGCTCATATAAGATATCATATGTAAAGAAGAGACCAAGCTAGCTTTCCAACTTTGTTTGGTTGATGATGGTCACACCCCAATCATCCTAGGTGGTAAGGTATAAACCCCTCACATGGTTGACGTTGGTCACACTCCAATCATCCTAGGTGGTGAAGTTAAACCCCTCACATGGTTGATGAGTACAAACCCCCAACTCGGTTGATGATGATCAAACCCCAATCATCCTAGATGGTGAAGTACTAACCCCTCACATGGTTGATAAGTATAAACCCCCAACTTCGTTGATGATGGTCTCACCCTAATCATCCTAGGTGGTGAAGTACTAACCCCTCACATGGTTGATGAGTACAAACTCTCACCTCGGTTGAATATGGTCCAATGCAATACTTTATATAAAATTTATTATGTACATAAGCTCATTTCATCATTATATCATCATTCATACCATATCTCATGCTTTGGACCTTCAATTCCTAAAGAAGCCATAACCACACATTTTATCAAATACTTGGTGGGTGTATAATGGGGGTATAAGATCATACAATTTAGAGATGAAATCATGCAGAAAACTCAGTGGTAAAACCTTTAATCAATAATTTGCAGCACCCCCAAGATATTCACATCAAAACCCCTCATCAATTACAACATTAGATCTAAGATTTGAAGCTCAAAACATGCTAAAACAACTATACTTTCATGAACTAAAATCACTGTGCAGTAAATTTCTCAATATATAAGACCTACATGTACTATCAACTTTAAACCATGCATTACTAAGTAAAAGAGAGTTTAGGCACCATTCCAATGGTTCAACACCACATACCTTAGCTTACCTTAGCTTTGGATAGGTTCTTAAAGAAGACTTTAATGGAGACTTGAATCTTAAGTGAAATCCTTGAAGAAATCCTTAAGATTGGTCTTGAATTTGGGACTTGAATTTTGGGTGCAATATGAGTCTAAATGTTAAAGTGAGTTTTAGGGAATGTTTAGGATGATATGAGGGTGAAATAAGTCTAAGTATATATATTTTCAAGTGTGGGAACCTTTAGGCCCAAGACATAAATGTCTTGGACCGAAGTCAAGAGAAAATAAGACCAAAATGGACTGCTCACCAGAAATTGCATTTTCTCCACGGGCGAGTTTACGAAAATGGGCATAAATCCTTCATTCAAACTCAGAATGAGGTGAAACAAAGTGCGTTGGAAATATAATTCAATTTTATTTCAGATGGAAGGTCATGGTCCACCCTGTTCTTTGTGTGCTAAGAGATATGCCCCTTCAAAGTAGACCCTCTTAAATAGTGTATTTTACAATTTTCGGATTTTGATATGGTTGCTCTAGATTCTGGTTAGACCCATTTCCCACTCAATTTGACCCCCTAAACAATAAAATGAAGTTTGATTTTCAAAATAACAAATGAAGTTTTAGATATATGGGAAACAAGATTCCGGGCACTTCCGAGGCACATTTTCGAGCACTTTTTGTTTTTGGGTCATTTTAGCTAGCCACTTACTAACATTGATCTTTGGTATAGATATCATCAATTAAAGGGAAGGGAGTGTGGGACTCCTAAGACAGCTTTCTGGACTAGGTATAGGCATTAGGAGTTTGTTGTGATGTCTTTTGGATTAACCAATGCACTATTATCTTCATGGATCTTATGAATATGGTCATTAAACCCTACCTTGATTTGTTTTTTATATTCTTAATTAATGATATTTTAATATATTCCCATAGTGAGAGGAGCATGTGGCTCATTTGAGGGTAGAGTTGCAAAGATTGAGCGAAGAGAAGTTGTATGCTAAATATGAGAAGTGTAGAAGTGTGAATTTTGGTTAAAAGAATTTGCCAATCTAGGTCATGTGGTGTTGAGGAATGGTATTAAGGTGGATCCTAAAAATATGGATATGATTAGGAATTGGGCTAGACCATTGACCCTATGGGACAATAGGAGCTTCTTGGGCTTAGCGGGTTACTATCGGAGGTTTGTGAATGGGTTCTCTACTTGCTTCTCCTATGACTAAATTGACTCAAAAGAAGAATAAATTTTTGTGGACAGACAAGTGTGAAAGGAGCTTCCAAACTTTGAAAGATAAGCTTGTGTCCGCTCCTATCTTGTCTCTACCAGAAGGGCTAAAAGGATTTGTTGTGTATTGTGATGCTTCCCGGGTTGGTTTAGGTTGTGTTTTGATGCAAAACGGTAAGTTCATAGCCTATACTTCTAGGAAACTCAAAGTGCATGAAAATAATTATCCTACTCATGATCTTGAATTGGTCGTTGTGGTTTTGGCTTTGAAAATTTGGAATCATTATTTGTATGGAGTGCATGTTGATGTGTGTACCGATCATAAGAGCCTCCAATATGTGTTCACTCAAAAAGATCCCAACTTGAGGAAAAGAAGGTCGTTAGAACTTCTTAAGGACTACGATATGAGTGTGCATTATCATCCCAATAAGGCTAATGTTATGGCGGATGCTTTGAGTAGGGTGTCTATGGGTAGCCTACCTTATGTTGATGATGGTGCAAAGGGGTGGCTAGAGTGGTCCATCAGTTGGCTAGATAAGGGCTTAGTTTGGAAGAGGTGGATAATGGTGGCATTGTGGTTATTGATGGTTCAAAGTCTTCCTTGGTTGATGAGGTGAAAGCAAAGCAAGATCTTGATCCGTACTTGTTAGAATTGAAGGCCTTGGTGAAAGAGGGAAAGGTGGAGCTTTTCTCCCAAGGGGGAGATGATTCCCTTAGGTACCAAGGTAGGTTGTGTGTACCTTGTATTGATGGCTTGAGAGAAAAAATTCTTGATGAGGCTCATGATTCTTCTTATTCTATTCACCCTGGTTCTACCAAGATGTATAGAGATTTGAGGGATGTGTTTTGGTGGGGAAGTATGAAGAAAGACATTGCCAAATTTGTTTTCGGTTGTCATAGTTGCCAACAAGTCAACGACGAACATCAAAGGTCGGGTGGCCTAACACAAGATATAAAAATTCCTAATTTGAAATAGGAAGAGATTAAAATGGATTTTTCGGTTTGGTTGCCTAAAACTAGAAGGGAATTTGATTCAATTTGGGTTGTGGTTGATAGAATGACAAAATCGACTCACTTTCTACCAATTAAGATTACATATGGGGCTGAAGGTAATGCTAAATTGTACATTCATGAGTTGGTGAGATTGCATGGGGTGCCTTGTCTATCATATCATATCTTGGTGCTCAATTCACTTCACATTTTTAGAGGTCCTTCCAAAGGGGCCATAGTACAAAGGTTAAACTTAGTACGGCCTTCCACCTTCAAACGGATGGGCAAGCCGAAAGAACTATCCAAACTCTTGAGGAGATGCTTAGGTCTTGCGTATTGGAGTTTAGAGGTATTTCGAATGATCATCTCCTGTTGATTGAGTTTGCTTTTAACAATAGCTATCATTCTAGCATTGGTATGGCTCCTTTTGAGGCCCACTATGGTAGGCGTTGTAGATCACCAGTTGGATGGTTTGAAGTTGGAGAATGGCTTTGTTGGTCCCGATTCTGGTTGTGCATGCTATTGATAAGGTAAGGTTGATTGGAGAAAGGTTGTAAACAACCCAAAGTTGTCAAAAGTCCTATGCCGATGTGAGAAGAAGAGATCTTGAATTCAAAGTTGGTGATTGGGTTTATTTGAAGGTGTCACCCATGAGGGGTGTGGTTCATTTTGGTAAGAAGGGCAAGTTGAGTCCAAGATATGTGGGTCCTTATAGGGTAATGAGGAGGATTGGCAAAAGGTGGCTTATGAGTTGGAATTGCCTAGTAAGATGGATTTGGTTCATCTGGTCTTTCATATATCCATGTTGAGGAAATGTGTGGGAGACCCTAATGCTATTGTGCCTCTTGATGTTGTGGGTGTTGTTAAAGACAACTTGACTTATGAAGAGGTTCCTATTCAGATTTTGGATAGACAACTGAAGAGGTTGAGGAACAAGGATGTTGGTTCCGTTAAGGTCCTTTGGAGGAATCGACAAGTTGAAACTGCTAAATGGGAGGCCGAAGCGGACATGCAAAATTGATGTCCTTATCTCCTCCATCCTTTTTAAACCTAAGGTACTAATTCTAAGTCTTCTATGTAATTTCATGTTTCATGTTCCAACCCCTAAGTCATTTGCATTCATTCATGTTTATATTGACAAAGTTCATGGCGATTTTACACTTATGTTGAGATTTTTGAAATGATGTTGAAGTGCATTGTTACATCCTTATGTGGGCTAAAATTGTCATGTTTATGTCTCTCATATAGGTTTCTTTGACATTCAATGAAGAATGTTCCCGGGGTGAGATATTGAAACGACCCCAAAAAGTGCCCGAAAATGTGTCTCGAAAGTGCCCGAAATCATAATTTTCATATATCTCAAAATCCGTACATGATATCAAAATTTCGACTTCATAATCTTGTTCAGGGGGCCAAATTGAGTGGGAAATGGGTCTAACCCCGATTTAAGAGCAATTGTCGCAAACTTTCAAAATCACAAAAATATGATTTTCAGTGTGCATCCGCGCCCCTAGCACGACGTGCCAAGGGCCCACTATAGTGTATTTTTTGCTGTCAGTTTCTATCTCGGTCCAAGACTTTTGGGTCTTGGTCCAAAGTATTCCCATGCATGAAAATACCTATACTTAGTCATATTTTACCTTCATATCATACAAGACATTCCCCAATACTCACTCAAACACTTAGATTCATATTTCACTCTAAATTTCAAGTCCCAAAACTTATCCGGATCTTAAGTTTCTCATTCAAACTTCTAGTCTCGATTTTCAATCTTCTTCAAGGTTTCTCCAAAGTCAAGGTATGTGAGTTTTTTTCATGGGTTCCTTTCACGCATGATGTCCAAATTTTATTTTACCTAAAATTGCATGATCTAAAGTTGATTTACTCATGGGCTTATTTATTATGAATTTTACTGCACACTATGTTGGGGTTTCATGAACTTGTGATTGTTTTAGCATGTTGCGAGCTATGAATCTAAGATCTATTATGAGATTTGATGAAGGGTTTCGACGTATATTGCTTGAGGGTGTTTACCAAGTATCTATTGATGGTTTTATACTGAATTTTCTAACATGATTCCACTCTTGAATTGCATGATTTCACACTAGCATGCACCGGCCAAGTGTTTGATAAAATGTCCGATTATGATTTCTTGAGGAATTGAAGGCCCAATGCATGTTTTATGAGTTGAATGACTATATGATGATGAAAGAAATGTATGTATATTATATTATCCTTATAGTGTGAGGAAATGACCAAGCCTCACTACTCGGGTAACTATGTTGAGGGGTTTGTACCTCGATCGCCTCGCTTAGGAGGTGTTAGGCCCGTGCAACTATGTCGAGAAGTTTGTACCGTGATAACCATGTTTAGGGGTTTGTACCTCATCAACCATGTTGAGGGGTTTGTACCTCATCAACCATATTGAGGGGTTAGTACCTCATTCGCCTCTCCAAGGAGGTGGTAGGCCTTGGATATTCACTAATAATGGTCTCTCCTTACACGTGTGCATGTTCTATGTAAGCATGATTTCCTTCAAGCATCTTTCATGCATACAATATCATTATATACTACTCATTGCCTACGCTTATGCATTTCGATTATGTTGCTTATCTCTTGTTGTATTACATCCTACATACTTAGTACATTCAAATGTACTAACGCATACTCTATGCCTACATGATGTCACCATGTAGGGACCGCAGCCCTGCTTGATCATCATCCTCCTCCACGTGGCTAGTACGATTGTCTATCAAGCTAGTTGGTGAGTCCTCCATTCCAGGGACAATATCTATGTTCTTATGTTATGTATGACGACTCTCTTTATTGTACATTTTGACTATGAGGGTGAGTCCAGTTGCTTATCTTGGCCCCCGCTAAGTTCTATGGTTAAAGGTATTGTTGGACATGTTATTATAATGCTATGAGCTTTGACTCTTGATGTTTATGGTATGAAAGTTGTCTCTTAGCCTCGTTTATCCCTATTTACATACTCTTATTGTATTCTATTGCTTCCGCGACCAAGGATGCGTAATGATATGTTAAAAGGCTTGCTTGGAGTCCCTTTGGGTTCCCATGCGCCGTGTCATGTCTAGACCCCAGGCTTGGATCGTGACAGATATATGATTCAATCACAAATCATAATGTATATTGTCATCTAATTAAATTAATTATACAACAGATTTAGATTGTTTTGGTTAGGTTATGATGTACATCTTGGAGTATGTGATCCGTTACTGATTATGTTGAATTAGATACCGTAGTTTAGTCATAATGTACACCATAGTTAGTATGTAATTTTAATATATTGGTATATAATTAATTAGATGATGGTGTTATTCATTTACTAGATTATAGTTTTGTGTTTAGTCATTCATAATATTGTGTTAGGAAGACAATGTAATATGTATGGATACGTCATATCTACACAATTTGTTTAGGACAAAGATGTTAAAAATTGATTAAAAACAAATTTGTTAGTGTATGCTGTATACGTCATATCTTATATATCACATTGAACTGTACACAATATTCTACACAATTTTAATTAATTTGTTATTTTCAAAAATTGTAAGTTAGTATGTGTGTAACTATTTATTAAAATGTATTGCAGAAACGTATCTGAATTTTAAAATTGAAGGAATCATGTATGATCAAATATCAACGTAATAACTTAATTAAGATTGTGAAAAAAATTCAACCGAATATGTTTATATAGTGAAAAACCATCATTTGTATATGTTTTATGGTGCAATTCTTTAATATGTTAGTGTTGCTTTATAAAACAAAACTATCTATACAACTCTTTGTAATTAACTTTTTGACGAATGAAATTCTTACCAACACTACTGATCTTTTCATATTTGTCGATATACTTATTTATTGATTTGATAATAGTTTTGGTCGATAATTGATGATATTATGGTGTAAGATTGTATATAGTTGAAATATATAATAAAAATCTATTTTATAATCTTAAATTTTATTTTGTGTAAAATTTAATTATTTGTTGGTGTAAAGCTATACGTTGTGGTTAAAAAGAACTGTATACCAAATTTAATCTACAACGTACACTATTTAGTATACTTATTTCTTAAATTAAAATTATAAAACGATGCTTTGAATGTAATAGTTTTTATAGAAATGATATTTGATTATATTTTGGTGTAAATTACTCATATGATTACCAGAAAATAGTCACCATTGCTAAACCAAAATGTATACAAACTAATATAGGGAAAAGCATAAATTTTTCCTCCTACTTGTTATGAAAAATCAGTTACACACTTAAACTATTATGACGATCTATTACACACTTTTATTATTTAAAAGTGAATTTATTTAACTCTTAAACTGACATGGCAAAATAAAAATAATAAGAAATAAAAACATACAAGTCAGACAATTTTCAAAGTAAAAAAAAAAATTAAAATATTCCTTACACCCCTCCCCCACATCTCATCTTCTTCACACTCCACCATCCTCATCTTCTTTTAAAAAATATTACTTAACTTTAAATTCCAAAGCTTCAAACTTTATCAGTCAACAAGAATCATTCCAACCTATACTTCATTAGCACCTTTTTTTCCAGCAGAATTTTTCTTTTATTTCCTTAACAAAAATTATGGCGGGAAACCCAAAAATTACTTGGATGCAGAATCTTGAAGGATGTTTTTTGCTATCAAGGAAATGGATAGCACCAGATTCATAAATTTCCTCCTATGATGTAGAACAATGTGAGGGATATTTTTTGTTACCATGGAAATGGTAAGTAACATTTTTCACTTAATTTTTTCTCCCCCAAGGCAATGCAGATATCAAATACTTAGTCATGACTTAATTCATTAGCACTGATCAATCCAAAAAAAAAAAAATAGTAGTGGCCAAAAATCTTTAAAAACCAGCGAGGAGGTGGTTTGGGATTTGCTGCAATAGCTTACATCGGAGTAGATTATCTCCAATTTATTGCTCCGACGATCTTGAAAAGCCCGTGATCTTGCTGCAATAGCTTACATCGGGCTTCGTTCAACTATGCTCTTTATTTTCACAATGTTCTCTGCTCTTCTTTCACTCCATAAGTCAACCCCGGATTTCGAGCACTCCTTGGGCATCATTGCTGAAAGTTTCTTCTCTACAAATTTTTTTTGATTAATCTTCTTTGCAATTTTAGTAAAGAAGATGCAGTTATTACAGAAATTTAATAATTAATTAGGAATTAATTAACATAAAATATAGTTAATAAAAGAAACACTAATTATTAAAGGAAAAATAATATAAAAAATTATAACTCCTGACATGGTGCTAACGCGGTGCTGATGTGACGCTGATGTAGATGCAAGTGTAATACACCACCTGTTGTGAGATTGGTGTTACACTTCTAAAGGTTAAATAAATTCACTTTTAAATATTAAAGGTATGTAATGGGTCATCATGATAGTTTAAGTGTGTAAATAACTTTTCGGGACAACTTTAGGGGGGACTTTATGCTTTTTCCTAATTAATATACTCATATATTTTTTAACAAACATATACTTCCTCTGTCTCTTTTTATTTGACACTCTTTTTATAATACATTTAAAAAAGAATGTGAATTATCATAGTTAGAAATATTTTAACTTTGAAACTTCCCTTTTACCCATAGTGAAATGATTTGCAACCACATAAATATCTAAAATTATTTTAGACCACAAATTTCAAAAGTTTTTTTTGAGCGTGTATAAAATTAAAGAGAGAAGTAAAAAAAATATCTATAAGAAATAAATAAATTGAAGAAAGAGAGAAAAATCTTTTTATTTGTGCCAAATTAACAAGGAAAGTATTTAATGATAGAAATCCTATTACTCATATATATATATATATATATATAAACAACCACAACGCAACATTGCCTTTTTTATAAAAAAAATTATTTTACATAAATTAGACTCTTACTCCAATATGAAATTAGACTCCTGCTCCAACAGGTTGAAATCTGCTTAATTGGCATTTCACCAAAACATGTGACCAAATTATTATTTCATCTCTCTTCTTTTTATACATTAAAATTCAACCATCACAATTCTAACGCTCTTCTTGATCTTCTTCGCAGTGTGGTTAAATCCTCCGAACACCATAGGTATGCTACTTTCCATCTAAGTTTTTCTAAACACTTGGCATCTCTTCCAAAACAAAAATAGCATTTCAGAATTTAGGGTAATATTAAACCTTCTCAAAAGCCATAGAATTGCAACTTGGAACTTCATCCAACAAACAAAGAAGAACATGTGTAAAGTCTACGTTTTGTTTCTACAGAGTACAATCATCTACACCTTCTTGTATGTCTTCATTTCTTCTGGTTTTTATGAGAATTGGGCTATAAAATTATTTTCGCCATTATAAAAATATTCACATTTTTAAGAATTTTGTAGTTCGGTAAATGGGGATTTTCAATTAATTGTCTCTATTCTAATCACATCTATTTAAAAGTTATCCCTATTATCACTTGTATTTGCTGCATTTCAGAATTTAGGGTGATAATACAGAATTATCATTGTTTCAATTACGTAGCAGTAAATTATGTACTATCTTCTATTTCCTCCATTCTAAAATAATTGAATTGTTGGAGCATTTTTTTAGTATTCAAAATAATTGAATTGTTCACTATTCAAGATAGATGAAGGAATTTTTGTTTCAATTTTACCTTCGTTAATTAATGTTTTGTTGACTTAACAATACCTGATCCTTACTGCTGTTTTAGAGATTGATGAAATGACCCAAATAAGTGCCCAAAAATGTGCTTTGAAAGTGTCCGGAATCGTAATTTTCATATATCTAAAAATTTATTCGTTATTTCAAAAATTCGACTTCATATTCTTGTTCAGGGGGTCAAAATTAGGTGAAAAAGGGTCTAACCCCGATTTAAGAGTGAAAGATTAGCAATTATAAATTTTTAAGTGACAAATTTCAAGGAGGTTTACGTGCTCCCTCCGCGATGCGCCAAGGGCGCACTTTTAATTCCTTCTTCGCATCCTCTTGTAACCTGGAGAGGTGTATTTGGCCTGGCAGTGTTTTTCTGTGCGGTCCAAAATATTCTAAGTGTTGGGCCCAAGTTTCCCAAACGTATTTTTATCTATACTTATCCGAATTTCACCCTTATATCATCCAAAACATTTTCCAATACTCCCCAAAATACTTAGCCATATTTTCTTTCCAAAATTCAAGTCCCAAGACCCTCATCCACAATTAAGGATTCTCTTCAAGCCTCCATCTTCAATCTTCACCAAGAACTTCTCCAAAGCTAAGGTATGTGGTGTTGAACCATTGGGTCCTTTCATTCATGGTGCCTAAGTCTCTTTTTTACTAATATTGCATGATTTAAAGTTGACTTCACATGTGGGTCTTGTATATTGATAATTTTACTGTAAAATGATTTTAGTTCATGAAAGTATGATTGTTTTAGCATGTTTTGAGCTATAAATCTTGGATCTAATGTTGGATTTCATAAGGGGTTTTGATGTGAACATCTTGGGGGTGTTGCAAGGTGCTGATTGATGGTTTTACTACAGATTTCTTGTATGATTTCATCTCTAAATTTCATGGTCTTTTACCCCCATTTCACACACCCCAAGTGTTAGATAAAATGTCCGGCTAGGATTTCTTGAGGAAATGAAGGTCTAAAGCATAAGATATGATATGATTGATGATGATGAAATGAGCTTATGTACATGATATATATGTTCTATATAATGTGTTTCATTAGAACATGCCTGATACGGGAGGTATAGGAGCCCGGATAACCATGTGAGGGGTATGTACCTTGCCACCAGGGTGTCCAAGAGTGAATGGCATCAACCATGTGAGGGGTATGTACCTTGACACCAGGGTGTCCAGGTGTGAATGACATCAACCATATGAGGGGTGTTGTACCTTGCCACCACGGTGTCCAAGTGTGAATGGCATCAACCATGTGAGGGGTGTTGTACCTTGGCACCAGAGTGTCCAGGTGTGAATGGCATCTCCCAACTATAGTTGGGATTCTAGCTTGGTCCCTTCTACACATATGACATCCTATATGAGTATGAGTTATTGAAAGCTTGTTTATTGTTATACTATGTCCATTGTCTAATGTATGCATTTTGAGTATGATATCTATCTATTGTTGCATTGCACCCCACATACTTAGTATGTTCAAACGTACTAACATATACTCTTGCCTACATGATATCACCATGTAGGGACCGGTGCTCAAGTTGATCATCCTCCTCCTCCACGTGGCTAGTCGATGCTATTCTAAGCTTGTTGGTGAGTCCTCTATTTCGGGGACCTTAGTCTACGTTGCTACAATCTATGTATTGAGATACTTTCTTATGCCCTATTTTGACTATGAGGGTGAGCCTAGTCACTTTGTCTTGACCCCTGCTCTATCTATGTATTTAGAGGTATTTGTTGGACAAGATATGTATCTATGTTATGAGTTATGACTCCTTGGCTCTTATTGATATTTTTTGCAAGCTATCCCTTAGCCTTTTAATCTTATTTATGTCTTTTACACCCTTCCACAACCAATGATGTGTCATAATAAGTTGAGAGGCTTGCTTGGGGTTCCTTCGAGCTCCTCATTCACCATGTCACGTCTAAGCCCTAGGCTTGGGTCGTGACAAACTTAGTATCAGTGCACTAGGTTGATAGATCCTCGGAGTCCAACACACTGCATCAATTAGAGTCTTATTCATGGTTGTGTTTTGTACCACAACTATGAGTTAGAGGCTATGAGATGTTTTAGGAAATGTTTCCCTTATTCATGGTTTATGTCATGCTTTAGAAGTGAGATAGGATTTCTCCCTCTAAGAAATGTTCTTTGTTGTTTTAATCGATCATGCCGCTTCAAGGAAGATTTTGATTTTGATGAATCCGAGTTTAACTATTTCTTATCTATTCTTCTAGTTGATGGTGGGGCTTCTTGTGTGCCCAAGTGGGTGTGTGGATCTTTCGTGTCTATTCTCTTGGTTGGGTATATTGTTGCTAGAAAGCTCATAGGTGTTGATCTGGATTCTTATTGCATTAGGTCTTGCCTTGTGGCTTGTTGGATTTGATGTGGTGAATTTTGATGTTGTACTTGGGATGGAATAGTTGCATGGATGTTGTGTCTCCATCTATGGTGGGACCCGTAGAGTTAGAATCTGACTCCCTAATGAATCCATCCTTGAGTGGGAGGTTTCAAAGTGGTAGAAAAGGAGGTAGGTCTATTCTTGACTTAAGGTACAATTGGTCTCTAAGGGGTTTCATTTTTCATCTTGTAAGAATTGGAGGTGTTGAACCTAAGTTTGTGTTTATAGAATTGTCGTTGGTGATAGATGAGGCCTTGAATGTCCCTTTTTGATGTTTGAAGTTGGGGTAGTATCTTTTGGTAAGACTAGCACACCAGTTATGCCTATGAGTCCCATGAACAAGATCATTAGTTTCTACTATTATAGGCCTATGGTGGTTTTGGTGATGATATCATGGTTCATTCCCTAAAGAGGTAGTACGTGTGAGTCGTTTGAGGGTAGTACTCCAAAGTTTAAGGAAGGAGGTTGGATGCTAGATAGGAAAAATGAAAATTTTGGTTGTAAGAGGTTGCCTTCCTAGGTTGTGCGGTGCCGGGTGATGGCATTAAAATGGACCCTAGTAAGACGAAGATATAGCTATTAGACTAGACTTTGACTCCCTTGGATGTTAGGAGCTTCTTGAGTTTAGCGGGCTATCGCTGGAGATTGTGAGTATGTTCTCTTCCGCTGATATTTCTATGACTTAGTTGATCCTAAGTGAGACCAATATTGTGATTGACGTTTTGAGTATGGTGTTTTATAGATCCGGGGGTTGCTATTTCTTGTGTTATTCCTTGGTGCTAGTAGGATTTATGTGTATGTGAGTTGATCCTTGATCCCTTCCAATCAAGGAGGCCCAAAATTATTTTCAAGAAAATCTACATGGATTTTATTTATTTAATTTTTGATTTGAATATTATGATTCCTAAAATTTTATTGATGCATGGGTAGTATTTATTTGAAGATTTTAATGTGATTTAAATCGTTATATGAGGATTTACTTTGGGTTTATGAAGTTATAAGTATGCATGTTCCCTTTTTGAATTACTTATGCATGAGAGATTACACCATGGATTTAAATATGGAATTAATTATGTTTTCACTTCAACTTCATATTATAAATGTTGATTTTTAAATGTTGATTTTTAAATGGAGTCTTAATTACCCATGTCATTTCCTTATTGTTCATAGCATATACATTCATGTACACAAATTATTTTTAAAAAAAAAATTATGTTATGGATAAGCCCAAGTTCATTTTATGGTATAATTTTGATAAAACACTGGTTATGACCATATTGTGATAACATATATGTCTTTGATTTTGGCTCTTTAAGCATTTTGGATGCTCGCACCATTTTGTATATGAATGAGCTATTCTTATACATGAGTATTATGACTATAAAGTTATAATTTTGGCATTTGAGCCTAAGTATGAATTATTATGAATGGTGTTTGGCTTTTAAACCCAATTGTGCATTGAAATGATCTGGAAAATGACTATTGCCTCTTTGACAGTATGTACATGCTATTATAAGTATTCTTGTGGAATGACGACTTAGCTTGTTGTGTTGGGGGTCTTGGGATAGTTTGGGCTACTTGTGTAGCATGTTTCTAATGAGTATAGAACCCGTAAGGTTGTAATATGATAGGTAAGGAAAGTCAATCAATTTAGTCAACTACGATGGTTAGTCACTTCTCTAAGATTGATCTTTGGTTTGGGTTTTGTCCCCAAGTGAGAATGAGGGTAGGTGATATCCCTGAGTGTCCTTTTCGGACTAGGACTAAGTATTTTGAATATTGGTGGAGTTGTTTGGTTTGCTTATGCATCGGTTATGTTTACGGGTTTCATGAATAGGGTCTTAAAACCTTATCTTGGTATGTTTGTGGTGGTCTCTAGTGATAGGTGTTGATTTGTTTAGAGCTTGTGAATTATTTGGGGGTAGTATTGCAAGTCTTGGATGATGAGAGGATTGGTTTCTAAATATGATAGGTGTGAGTTGAGGATAACAAGAAGGTTGTTAGAACTCCTTAAGGATTATGGTATGAGTGTGCATTGGTTTTTTTTCTGGTAAGGCTAGTGTTATGGTTAGTGCTTTAGGTAGCCGTGTGTGTGTGGATAATAGTGGTAATGAGATGCCTACTAGAGTCCATGGTCGGCTAGATAGGGAGTTTAGGTTGAAGAAAGTTGAGAATGGTAGTATAGTGTTCTTGACGGTTCCAAATCTTCTTGGGTTAAGAGGACTAGATTAGGCAAAGCCTTGATTCCACCTTATTAGAGTTGGAAGCTTTTGGTGGAAAAATGGTAGAGTGTAGGACATCTCCCAAGGGGTAGATGGTGGTCCACGTTACCAAGTGGGTTAGATGTGTTTAAGATAGGCAATCGGGTTAAGGTTGGTGGGCCCTTAAAGGGTTTTGAGGAGAAATAGGAGAGGTTGCATAAGGGTTGGAACTACCTAGGTTCATGAGTATAGAAAACCCTAATAGTAGGCATTGTATTTCCCCAGCTGGATGGTTTGAAGTGCGAGAAATGGCCTTGTTGGTTCAATCCAGAAGTTTTACTCATGAGGACTGAGGTTTGTTTTGGTAAGGAGGGAGTCGAGCTTATGGTTTGTGAGTCCTTATAGAGTGTAGAGGGAGGTTGGTAAAGATTGCTTAAAGTTCGAGGATTGCCTTTGGGTGTAGATATGGTTCGTCCGATTCTTCATGCCTTTATGTTGAGCGAACGTGTTGGTGACTCTAGTGTATAGAGCTCTTTGAGGTTGTGGGTGTTTTGGAGGGTAAGTTGGCTTAAGAGAAGGTCCCGGTGGGGGTGTTGGATCGGTGAGTAGAGAAGTTGATTGATAATGATGTAGTGTTCTTCAAGGCCCCTTTGGAAGAGTCGTCTATTCATTTGTGTCTCTCTGGAAGCCGGTGTGGGCATGGAAAAGTAATACCCATATTTTTTTCATTCTATTCAAGCTTATGATGACACGTCAAGCCCTATTTTATGATTCTAAGTCTCATGTTTCAGCCCCAATGTCATTCATATGCATTCATGTTTAAGTTGACAAGTTTATGATGATTTTATACCTATGTTGGAATATTGAAAATGGTGTTTTAAAGTGTATTGTTGCATTCTTGTTGGGGATGATCTCCTTATGATTATTCTTCTCTTGTACATTTCTTTAAAATTCGGAGACGAATGTTCTCAAGGGAGAGATATTGAAACGACCCCAAAATATGCCTGGGAAGTGCCCGGAATCCTAATTTCCATATATCTAAAAATGCATTCGTTATTTCAAAAATCTGACTTCATATTCTTGTTCAGGGGGTCAAAGTTAGGTGAAAAAGGGTCTAACCCCGATTTAAGAGCGAAAGATTAGCAATTATAAATTTTTAAGTGACGAATTCCAGTGAGGTTTACACGTTCCCTCCGCGACGTGTCAAGGGTGTGCTTTAGTGTAATTCCTTCTCCACATCCTCTTCGCAGTACAGAGAGGGTGTATTTTTCCTAGCAGTGTTTTCCTGTGCGGTCCAAAATATTCTACTTGTTGGGCCCAAGTTCCCCAAAGGTATTTTTATCTATATTTAGCCAAATTTCACCCTTATATCATTCAAAACATTACGTAATACTCCCCCAAAAAATTTAGCCATATTTTATCTCCGAAATTCAAGTCCAAAACCCTCATCCGCAATTAAGGATTCTCTTCAAGCTTCAAGCCTCCATCTTCAGTCTTCACCAAGAACAACTCCAAAGTTAAGGTATGTGGTGTTGAACCATTTGACCCTTTCATCCATGGTGCCTAAGCCTCCTTTTTACTAATATTGCATGATTTATAGTTGATTTCACATGTGGGTCTTGTATATTGATAAATTTACTGCACAATGATTTCTGTTCATGAAAGTATACTGTTCTAGCATATTTTGAGCTCTAAATCTTGGATCTAATATTGGATATGATGAGGGGGTTTTGATGTGAATGTCTTGGGGTGTTGCAAGGTGTTGATTGATGATTTTACTACATATTTTCTTGCATGATTTTATCTCTAAATTGTATGGTCTTTTACCCCCATTTCACACCCCCTAAGTGTTTGATAAAATATCCAGCTAGGATTTCTTGAGGAAATGAAGGTCCAAAACATGAGATATGATATAATTGATGATGATGAAATGAGCTTATGTACATGATATGTATGTTCTATATAATGTGTTTCATTAGATCATACCCTATCCGAGGGGTATAGGAGCCCAGATAACCATGTGATGGGTCACCAGGGTGTCCAGGTGTGAATGGCATCAACCATGTGAGGGTGTTGTTGTACCTTGCTACCAGGGTGTCCAAGTGTGAATGGCATCAACCATGTAAGGGATGTTGTACCTTGTCACCAGGGTGTCCAGGTGTGAATGACATCAACCATGTGAGGAGTGTTGTACTTTGCCACTAGGGTGTCCAGGTGTGAATGGCATCTCCCAACCATAGTTAGGATTCTAGCTTGGTCTCTTCTACATATATGACATCTTATATGAGCATGAGTTATTGAAAGTTTGTTTTACTTATGCATTGATCATACATGTCATATTGTTATACTATGTCTATTGTCTAATATATGCATTTTGACTATGATGTACATCTATTGTTGCATTACACCCCACATACTTAGTACATTCAAAAACGTACTAACATATACTCTTGCCTACATGATACCATCATATAGGGACCGGTGCTTAAGTTGATCATCCTCCTCCTCTACGCGTCTAGTCGGTGCTATTCCAAGCTTGTTGGTGAGTCCTCCATTTCGGGGACCTTAGTCTACATTACTACTATCTATGTATTGAGACACTTTCTTATGCTCTATTTTGACTATGAAGATGAGCCCGATTACTTTATCTCAGCCCCCGCTCTATCTATGTATTTAAAGGTGTTTGTTGGATAAGATATGTATCTATGCTATGAGCTACGACTCCTTGGCCCTTATTGATGTTGTCTTGCAAGCTATTCCTTAGCGCTTTTGCCCCTTAATCTTATTTTATGTATTTTACATGCTTCCGTGACAACGATGTGTAATGATAAGTTGAGAGGCTTGTTTGGGGTTCATTCGGGTTCCCCATTCGTCGTGTCACGTCCAAGCCCTAGACTTGGGTCGTGACATTTGAAAAGAGCAAAAAGATAAAAATATGACTAATTTATATCTTTTTTTAAGATGTGTGTCATATTCTAACAATTCAATTATTTTGAAATGGAGGGAGTAATCATTTTGTTGCCCATTTCGTGAGCTTTGACAAACTTCAACTTGTTTTAAGTTTTAAATCCAATGTCCAATGCATTGATAATGACAACAAGAACATTGTTTGCCTTTTAAAAAATTTGTATATCTTTGCTTGACAAACTACTTCATAACTTTTTTGGCTAAGAGCATTTGTTGGAAAAGTTAATAATTGTCACGATCCAAAAATTGGCGTGATGGCACTTGCTCAAACCCACCATAGCAAGTTAGCCTTAATCCAAGGGATAATAAATATAATGTGCGGAAGCATTTTAACCAGAATAAATAACTAAAACTGAGATATTTTTATAAACTTAAATCCCTCCCCCCCCCCCCAAAGGATTGGTTGTCACGCGTACAAGTCTAAACTGTCTTTCTTCTTAAATAGAACAAGTACAGAAGAAATAGGAACAAGAGAGTCAGTCAAATGACAACAGCTACCGCTCTACGTCTCCTGAGAGTCCTCGAAGCTTTAAGGAATTTCTATTCACAGTCCTGGTTCACCACCTACACGAGTGTAGAAGCAAGGGGTGAATACCAAATACCACGCGTTACCCAGCAAGTCAACTAACAAAACAAAGAAGTCAAATAGAATACACAAACTCCTTTCATCCCCCCATCGATATCCACGACTCCAATCTGCATAAAAGGTTATTCCGACCGAGCAACATATAATATTTAAATAAGATAGTATTTCACCATATCACACTTTCCAAAGCACAAGTTAAAGGCACACTCAATCACAATGACAACACCATGCTATGCAAGGGTGATATGCAATGCATTATGCCATCACATCATCACCGGCAGAAGTCTCGGCGTCACAATATCATCATAAACATGCCGGCAGAAACCTCAGCATCACAATATAAATTCACCGGAAGAAACCTCGGCGTCACAATATAAGTTTGCCGGCAGAAACCTCGGCATCACATCTCGACTGATAAAGACCTCGGTCCCAATATCATTATCACTTCGCTGACAAAGATCTCGGCATCTCGACCGGTAAAGACTTCGATCCCAATATTTCTTATATCTTATTTTATTAATATTTTCGAATCAATGCAAATATGCATGTCATAGAATGAATGAATATGATATGAATTTCACAAACACATTCACTCATTATTTCCAATCACAACAATATATATCAAAAATATATATAATTCTCATCACTTCACCATGTTTATCAATTCAAGTACCATAATAACACGTCAACTCACATTCACATTTTTAATCATCTCATTTCTTATAATATAAAAATATTTCACATATCACACGTAGGAGAAAGAAAATTTTGAGAATTTTACGAGAATTACAAAGTTTTGAAAGTCCACTTGCCTTAGTCAAGTTACGGTCAATTTAACACTTTGGCCTTCCCTTCTTGTATGAAATCCGTATCACCGCAATCTAGTAACATAGATTATTATACCTCAATTTAACTTTGCAACATCAAAACAAATTTACCATAATAATATTTTTCTTAAAGAAGTACTTAAAAGTATACAAAATTAAACTTATTTATATAAAATATCTTATTATAAAGGATTTAGAAGGTAGGAGCAACTTACAATAAAGTTGTCGAAACTTCACGCAATAAACCACCTCCCTTCAACTTAATAAAATTCTCAAAATATTTTTGTGAATTATTTACTTATTTATTTTTCTTTTCCTCACGTTGTTTGTATGATTGAAAGAAGAAGAGACTACCTCTATTTATAGAGGCATTATATGCCTCTTCGGTTCAAGCACGAGTCAGTGGAATTTCCACTTACCCATACTAACAAGAATTATAAACGAAACAATGGCCTAACATGCACACCAAAAATTATAAAGAAAGAAAAATGGCCTAACATGCACACTAAAAATTATAAAGAAGAAAAAATGGCCTACCTCTTCCACTTAACATATTAAGACATATTATAATTAATGGCCTAACAATTCAATTTAAAAAATTATTTTTTTGTTTATTTATTATTATTATTATTATTATTGGTTGTTACATTATCCACCACTAAAGATCATGTTCGTCCTCGAACATAAATTAACAG
>JAOTQR010117490.1:0-64155 GCA_025774065.1 Solanum ossicruentum | reverse complement strand
TTTCATGTATCTACATTGAGGAGATGTGTGGGTGATCCAAATGTTATTGTTCCATTGGATGTTGTGCGTGTTGTTAAAGACAACTTGACTTATGCAGAAGTTCCATTAGTGATCTTGGATAGACAAGTGAAGAGGTTGAGGAACAAGGATGTGACTTCCGTTAAGGTCCTTTGGAGGAATTAATAAGTCGAAAGTGCTACAATGGCAGACCGAAGAGGACATGCAAAAGCTATATCCCTATCTCTTCCATTCTACTTAAGCCTATAGTAATAATTCTTCTATTTGATTTCATGCCTCATGTATCAACCCTAAGTCGTTTGCATGCATTCATGTTTATGTTGACAAAGTTAATGGTGATTTTAACACTTATGTGGAAATTTGTGAAAATGGTGTTTAACACTCATGGTCATTTGCATGCATTCTTGCATTCTTATTGGGGCTGATTATCTTCTTGATTACTCTTCTTATGTAAGTTTCTTTGACATTGAGGGAAGAATGTTCCCAAGGGGAAGATATTGAAACGACCCCAAAAGGTTTCCAAAAATGTGCCTAGTGCCCAGAATCGTAATTTTCATATATCTCAGAATCCAAGAACTTGGAATAAATCCAACATGTAAATTTCTGTGTGATATCGAAAATCCAAATTTATATTCTTGATTGGGGGGAAAAATTGAGTGGGAAATGGGTCTTACCCCAATTTTAGAGTATCGAATCACAATTTCAAAATCTAAAAATTTCCTTATTTAGTGTTGATCTGCGCCTCTGGCGCTACGCAGCTGGGGCGCGAACCAGTGTTAAAATGATGCCAGTTTTGTTGTTCAGCCCAAGGCCTTTGGATCTTGGGCATAAGTCTTCCAATGAGTGAAAATACCTATACTTAGCCATATTTTACCTCCATATCATACTAGACATTCCCCAATACCCTGTCAAACACTTAGATAAATATTTCACCCTAAAATTAAGTCCCAAAACTCATCGAGATCATAAGGATTTCACTCAAGCTTTATGTCTCCATTACCAATCTTTATCAAGTAATTCTCCAAAGGTATGTGGGTTTCAACCATTGGATCTTTTCACCCATGCATCCCAAGCTTCCTTTTTACCTAAATTACATGTTTCTAAGTTGATTTTACTTATGGGTCTTCTCTAATGAATTTAACTATGAACTATTTTGGATTTTGTAAGAGTATGACTGTTTATGCATGTTTTGAGCTATGAATCTTAGATCTATCTTAATATTTGGTGAAGGGTTTTGATATGTATTAAATGAGGATATTACCATGTGAATGTAGGTGGTTTTACATTGAATTTACTTACATGATTTCACTCATGAATTGCATGGTTTTACACTAGCATTGTACACCCACCAAGTGTTTGATAAAATGTCCGGTTAATATATCTTGAGTTGTTAAAGGCCTAATGTTTGGCATATGAGTTAAGTGACTTGATGATGATGAAAGGATGATATGTATGTGTTGATTTCATTAAAGTATCTGTTGTGTTGTGCATTTCCCATAGCCAGTTGAGGGTGATGCCTCAACCACCTTGGATAGGGGTGGTAAGCCATCAACCAATGGAGGGGTTGGTACCTCAAACACTTCCGGCGGAGGGTGGTCATGTCCATCAATCAATTGAGGGGTTTGTACCTCAATCGCCTCGGATGGGGGTTGTAAGCCATCAACCAATTGAGTGTTTCATACCTCAATCACTTTTGGTGGAGGGTGGTCATGTCCGTCAACCAATTGAGGTGGTACGTGAATCACTTCTAAGGGGTGGTCTACCTTCGATTCCAAGTACTAAGTTACTCGTTCTATGATTATGGTCTATTCCCACACATGTAATATGTTCCATATGTAAGCATATCTACTTGAAGTATCATTCATGCATGCCATATTGTTATATGATCATCTATTGCTTAATTATGCATTTTGACTTTGTAGCCTATCTATTGTTACATTGCATCCTACATACTTAGTACATTCAAGCGTAATAACACATACTATATGCCTACATGATGTTACCATGTAGGAACCAAAGCCCCACTTGATCATCCACCTTCTCCACATGGCTAGTGTGATACCTCTTATAGAAAGTTGGTGAGTCCTCAACCTCGAGAACATACTTCTATTGATTTATGCTATGCATAGACTCTCCTTTCTTCATTGTATGCTTTGACTATGAGGGTGAGCCCGGGTGCTTTTCTTGGCCCCCGCTATATTCTATGTTTAGAGGTGTTGTTGGATAAGTTATGTAATGATGCTATGAGCGTTGACTCTCTTGACTCTTAATGTTTATGATATGAACGATGTCCCTTAGCCATGTATCCCATCCTTACTATCTCTTTCTGTTGTTTTATTGCTTCCGTGACCAAGGATGTGTAATGATATGTTAAGAGGCTTGATTGGAGTACCTTCGGGTTCCCCATTCGCCGTGTCATATCTAGGCCCTAGGTTTGGTCGTCACACGCATAGAGACTTGAGGAAAGTGTATTGGTGGGGTGGTATGAAGAGGGACAATGCTAATTTTATTTTTGGATGTCACAATTGCCAACAAGTGAAAGCCGAACATCAAAGGCTGGGTAGCCTAGCCCGAGAAATAGAAACTCCTACTTGCAAGTGGGAATAGATCAACATGGATTTTTTGGTTGGATTACCTAAGACTAGGAAACATTTTGTCTTTATTTGGGTTGTTATAGATAGAAAGACACAGTCAGCTCACTTCCTACCAGTCAAAACTACTTATGGTGATGAAGATTATGCCAAGTTATATTTACATGAGTTGGTTAGATTGCATGGGGTGCCCTTGTCTATCATTTCGGAACGTGGTGCTCAATTCACTTCTCACTTTGGGAGGTCCTTTCAAACAGGTCTTGGTACACATGGTTAAGTTAGCACAGCTTTTCATCATCAAATGGATGATGAAGCTGAGAGGACTGTCCAAGCACTTGAGGATATAGTTAGAGCTTGTATTTTGGAGTTTAAGGGTAGTTGGGATGAACATCTTCTACTTATTGAGTTTGCTTACAACAATAGCTTCCACTCAAGCATTAGCATGGCTTCCTTTTAACCTCTTTTATGGTAGCCATTGTAGATCCTTGGTCGGGTGGTTTGAAGTGGGGGAGATGGCTTTACTAGGTATGGATTTAGTCACGGAGGCCTTGGAAAATGTAAGACTGATAAGGGAGAAATTGAAAACAGCCCAAAGTAGACAAAAGTCCTACTCTGATGTGAGTAGAAGAGATCTTGAGTTTAAGGTTGGTGAATGGGTTTACTTAAAAGTCTCACCCACGAGGGGTTTGGTGCGAATTGGCAAAAAGGGGAAATTGATCCCAAGGTTTGTGGGTCCTTATCAAGTTTTGAGGAGAGTGAGTAAGGTTGCATGCGAGTTGCAGTTTCTTATTAAGATGGGTATGGTTCATTCGGTCTTCCATGTGTCCATGTAGAGAAAGTGTGTGGGTGACCCAAGTGCTATAGAGCCTTTGGATGTTTGTGGGTATTGTAGAAGATAATTTGACCTATGAGTAGGGCCTGTGGAGATTTTGGATAGACAGGTGAAAAGGTTGAGAAACAAAGAGGTAGCTTCCGTTAAGGTCCTTTGGACGAACCAACAAGTTGAAAGTGCCACCTGGGAAGCTGAGGCAGATATGAGAAAACAATATCCATATCTCTTCCACTCTACCCAAGTCGAAGGTACTAATTTAAGTCCCCTATATGATTTCAAGTCTTATGCTTTAGTCCTTATGTCATTTTGCATGCATTCATGTTCGTGGTAACAAGTTTATCTTGATTTTTGACACTTATGTTGAGACTTTTTGCAAATGATATGTAAATGCATTTATTGCATTAATGTCGGGCTAAAATCTTCATGATTACTTCTCTTATGCATGTTTCTTTGAGGATGAAGGTTCCCAAGGGAGATATTGAAATGCTCCAAAATGTGCTTTGGAATGCCCATAATCATAATTTTCATGTATCTCAAAATCCGTACGTCATATCAAAAATCCAACTTCATATTCTCGATTAGGGAGAAAAATTAAGTGGGAAATGGGTATAACCTGGATTTAGAGGACACATTGCGAAAAATAAATTTCACTAATTCATGATTTCCAGAGAGGATCCGCGCCCTGGCAGCGATGCTCTAGGGGCATGGACCAATGTAAAATGACCTTTGCCTTAGCTCCGTGTCGCGGACCAGACGCAGGCCTGCACAAGTTTTTCCTTAGTTTTCTATGTCACCCAAGGGTATTGCGATCATAACCCCATGCACACTTATTCGTAAAAGAACCCATACTTAGTCATTTTTCAACTCTATATCTCTAAAAACCCTCACAAAAGACTCTCCAAAGACTTAACCAAATATCTCACTCAAATTTCAAGGATTTAAAGTTTAACTTTGGAACTCAAGGATTCACCTCAAGCTCTAAGTTTCCTTCAACCTCATCTCAAGAAAACCTTAGTTTGAGTATGTTGGTTTCATCCATTAGGTCCTTTCACGCATAGAGCTCAATCTCCCTTTTATGAAAATTGCATATTTTCAAGTTGTATCATATATGGGTATCTCTTATTATGGATTATGAATATAAATTATATTGGGGTTTCATAAAATGTTAATGTATTATACATGACTATCTATTTCAAGCTTATACCATGAATTGGTTTTGTCTATTGAGACTATACATATTTTGATCTATGAAACTATGATCTATTATGAGATTAATGGATTTCAAGGTACCCTACATGAGGGTTTTACTATATTTTGGTGGGTTGATTCATATTGAGTTTTCTAATATTATTTCACTCTTGAATTACATGATTTTGAACAAGCATTATGATCCCACCAAGTATTTGATAAAATTTCATGACAAGAATTCTCAAATTATTGATGATCTATTACACGATTTAAGAGTCAAGTGAATATATGATAATTAAGGGCTTTCAAGTATATATTGAATTCATGAAAAGTATCTATGATATTGCAAGTAGACCATACTTTGTGAGGGGTTGACATGCGTCAATCACTTTCTTGAGGGGGTGACATGCGTCAATCACCTTGTTGAGGGGCTGACATGCCTCAATCTCCTTGTTGAGGGGGTGACATGCCTCACACACCTTGTTGAGGGGGTGACATGCCTCAATCACCTTGTTGAGGGAGTTACATGCCATAATCACCTTGACGAGGTGGTGGCATGCCTTCGGTTCCAAGTAATAGTCTCTTGGTCTATATCGGTTAAGGTCTTTTCCCACACATTATTATGTACTATGCGAGTTGAATGATTTACAAGCATGTTTTACTTCATGTATTAATCACACATTCCATATTTATCCATTACTTATGATTATGCATTTTGACTATATTGGCTTATGTCTTGTTGCATTGCATCCTACATATTTAGTACATTCAAACATACTAACTCATACTCTATGCCTACGTGATATTACCATGTAGGGATCAGAGCACCTTTTGATCATCCTCTATATGGCTAGTTCGGTACTTTGGAGATAAGCTTTAGTGAGTCCTCAAGTTCATGGACACTATCCATGTTACTCTTGTTATTTTGAGACTTCTTTTTGTTGAACACTTGTTAATATGAGGGTAAGCCCGGAAAGTGTCTTGTCCCCCGTTCCATTCTATGTTAGAGGTGTTTTTTGATATTGTGATGTACTTATGCTATGAGTTTGACTCTCGAATGTTTTGTGATTATCAAAGACTTCCCTTAGTCCTGCTTCCTTTTATTTATATCTCTTGTTGTTTTATTTTTCTTGCGCGACCAAGGATCTGTGAATGATATGCTAAGAGGCTTGTTTAGGGTTCACCATTCACCGTGTCACGTCTAGGCCCTAGGCTTGGGTCATGACATCCCCACTCCGAATAAGAGGTGGTTTACTTGCAAAAGATAAACCACACTTCTCCTTATGGGCCTCCCATTTTGGAGAAGTGACCTTCCTTACGAGTCTCCCATTTCTAATAGGATTTTCAATTACTATCATATCATATCAATGTTGTAACCGCACCTTACGGTACTATCATATCATATCAATGCTGTAACCGCACCTTACGGGCCTCCCATTTATTGAGGGTTACCGTGTATATATATACCTATGCTTGCACATAGTTCAATGAAAGGGAGAGGATCCTTGGGGATATCCTTGATGCCCCCAATCCATCAGTGCTGATTCATCATCCAACAAGAATACTTATATGTATACATGCTTAAAAAAGAGGCATAAGTCATTTCAAATCAATTCAATGCACACTTATGCTCAAAAGACAAACATATTTCTTATACATTCATACTTGGGATCAAAAGCCAAATCATAGTTCATAATCATACATTTTACACTTAGGAATAGCTCATTCACATATACAGAATAGTCTAAACACCCAAAATTCTCAAAAAGCCATATCATAGACATTTACGCGATCATATTCTTGTCATAACCATATGAGTGAGCTTAACCCACTAATTCATTTTGATAAAACACAGGAGGGCTTAACCCACTTCATAATTTTCATAAAATCAAATTTACATGGATGCATATGCAATGAATGATGTGTGATTAGCAATGGGCAATATAGATTCAATCTTAAATCAATCTTTCAATGTGAAATTCAAGCAAATACATACAAAAATCCACACTCAAATCATAATATTGATTACCCATGCTTAGATCAATCTTTAAAGGGATATTACATATTCAAATATTCATAATAATAATATAATTTAATATATTATACATCATCTTAAAATCATCAATGTCATGACCCGGGCCTAGGGTCTAAGAGTGACATGGAGATTGGGAATCCGTAAGTCCCCAAACAAGCCTCGTAGTATCCACATTGACATCATCGGTTTGGAAGCTTATTTGAATATTAAACATATAATTCTAAGGGATGTGAGAATAGTACTCACAGTATGGGGGTATCATAGGGAATGGGAGTAGCATGAATTCACAAAGTGCATAGTACATACATACTAAGCGGAGGGTAAGTATGACTTACTCTATGGGGGCAATTCGGGACTTAGGATCCTCCACTTTATACACATAATCATATCACAAAGCTCATAATCAAATTGTAAGAGAATTATCAATAGATATCCAAATCCATAAGCATAACCTCCCAACATAACACTTAGCATATAATCTAAAAGGAGTGTACAAGGTGTCCAACAAAGCATCTAAATATAACATAGGTTGGGGGCCAAGACATACCCCGGGCTCACCCACAAAGTAAGTAAAATATATAAAAGCACCATTGGTAGAAGGAATGGTAGTTCATCCTCGGAAGATAGGACTCACCACAACAAGCAGAACATAAGATCCAAGCTAGACATCGTACGGTGGATACATGGTGAGATCATGCAGGCAAAAGTATACGTTAGTACGTTTAAATGTACTATGTATGTGTGGTGCAATGGATATGACCTAACAAACCTACAATTTAGTGTTAGATGACAAGGACACATAATATATAGAAGGACATATATGACAAGAGATATAGCATACGATATGCCATGAAACCAATGATGTGTGAAATGCACAAATGCTCATATATAGGGGGGATATGACCTCAACTGACATGAGTAAGACCAAGCAAGCTATTACTTAGAATCCCGATGAAATCCTCTCACCAGTAATAAGGTGGTATACTTGCCAAAGGTAAATCATACTTCACCTTATGGGCACTCCCATTTCGTATGAAGTAACCTTCCTTAAGGGTACCCCCATTTCAGATAGGATTTTCACATAATATCATATCACATTATACTTTACCTTACGGGCACCCCCATTTCGTATGAGGCAACCTTCCTTACGAGCACCCCCATTTCGGATAGGATTTTCACATAACCTATGCTAGGCACATAGTTCAAGAAAAGACAAGGAATCCTCAATCCATTGGTGCTAAGTTGTCATCCCACAAGAGTATATATAAGTATGTAAACATGCTTTCAAAAGAGATAATAGTTTATTGCAATTCTTTCAATGCACATTTAGGCTCAAAAGCCAAATCATAGTTCATTTTCATAATACTCATGATAGGAATAGCTCATTCATATATACAAAATGGTGCAAATACCCAAAATGCTCATAGAGACATAATCATAGAATATATGTGATCACATTCTTGTCATAGCTAATATCTTATCAAAATCATATACATAAGCATAATTGGGTTTAACCAACTTCATAATTTTCATAAAATCTGATGTTCATGAATGCATATGCTATGAATGCAATGAGAATGGCATGAGTAAGACAGATTCAAACTAAATTAAACAATACATTATAAGATTCAAGTGAAAACATAAGTAAAATTCACATTTAAGACAAAATATAGACTACCCAAGCATAATCAAGCTTAAAGGGAACATGCATATTTATAAGTTCATAAATTCCATGTAATTCATTATATCATAGATCAAATCAACTAAAAATCAGTAGATCAACGTAACTCATGCATTGCTCAAATTTAAGGAATCACAATATTTAAAACCTCAATTTAAAATAAGCTAAATATTCATGAAAGTTACTTGAAAGTGTTTGGGTCTCCTTGATTGAAAACAACCAAGGATCAAACCACATACCTTGACTAATGAAGATGTTTCAAGAGAAATTTGAAGAAGGAATGAGCTTTCCTTGATTCCCAAGTCTTCAATCCACAAGAGCTCTTCGAGGGAGGTTTGAGAGAGTTTTCAAATGTGAGGAATGAATTTGAATGTTAAGAATACGATTTAGCTAATTAGGAAGCCTTTAGGTAGCATGGGAAGTCCTAAAAGACCATTAGGTTAGCCGAATTTATGAAAACACAATTAACGAAAGGAGTTGAAAAATTACACATCACCACTACAAGGGGGGGTTCATGGTCCGTGACTCATCACATGGACCGTATACCCGTCCGTGAGACAACACATAAAAAACATTACTTGATGGAACTTCAAAATGATAATCCCATACTTAGAGATTTTTTTGACTAAATCAACCACAGGGAGAGCTTCACGGGCCATGTGAGGTTACACGGTCCGTGTGACTTCCCGTATCCCCATACATGGAAAAACAAATCTAACAACAAGATATGAGACGGTGATTTATGCTTAGAAAAATTTTCATTTTAGAGGATATGCGGAGGGCCTAACTGCCCATGAGACACCACATGATCTATGTGGGTGGCCATGCCCCCGTACTTAGTCCCTAACGGAGGGACTACAAGCCTGAGGCCACAACACGACCCTTCACAGGTTTCGTGAGGTGTTACACAGCACATATGGGGTCCATGTGTGGCGTTCCTTAGCTTGAAACTCCACACCTAGGGCCAAAAGACCCTTAGGATAAACCATAATTATGAAAACACCATTAATGAAAATAGTAGAATAATTGAAGTCAAGTTCTCAGGGAGTGGTTATACTGTCTGTGAGGCACTATATGGACCATATACTTGCCTGTGGTCCAACACATAGAAAAGTTCCAATTGACAAAGGTCTGAGATGGTAATCTCATACGTTAATAAAATTGAACGTAGACACCCATACAAAAGGTTTATACGAATAGTACCAAGCCACACTGTCCGTGTAGTCCTCCGTACCACTTCACTTAGAAAAATTCTCCACGGCAATGTTTTGAGAGGGTTATTCAATTTTCACCCCAAAACCTATATGGAAGGGCCTTACAGACCGTGAAGCACCATACTGTCTGTGAGAGGGGCCATGTGGCTTACCTTAGGTTCAAAACTATGGAGTTTCAAGCCCAAGGCCACCATACGGTCCACCAAATAGTTCATATGGTGTCATATAGATAGTGTGGGGTCTAAGTGTGGTATGCCTTGGTCCCGAACTCCACATTAAGGCCTTCACACCCCACAAACGAGAAAGGGCCACTTCAAGAAGGCTCCACACGGTCTGTATAGCACCACATGGATTGTGATGGGTTTGATGAAGCGTCACCTTGGTCAAAAACTTTCTGGAATCAAATTCCCAAGCTCCATTGAGGTCGTACAAAGTTCAGCTCCTTACATCATCTGTCCCTTGGTAACATTCATCCTCAAATATGCAATAACAAGGCTTGAAAGGCTTGACTTAGAGCATGAAACATCCAAACACAAGATACAATGCATATTTCATCATATGAAAATCATAAAGTCATTAAAACTCATATCAAAATGCATTCAAATTATTCATAATGTCATAAAATCATTTTTGTGCACATGTATGCATGTCATGTCCTGAAACTCAAAAAGAATTAGGACAACTTGGAAAAGAAGGAACCTAATTCCTTAGGTTTTAGTAGATGGGAATAGATGGGGATATTATTTCATTATGTCCAACTCTGCCTCCCATGTAACACTCTCCACATATTGATTTCTCCAAAGTACCTTAAACAAAGCCACATCCTTGTTATGAAGCTTCTTCAATTGCTGATCCAAAATCTCAATCAGAACTTACTCATAAGACAAGTTCACCTCAACCTCCACACCTTCCAAAGGCACAATAGCACTAGGATGACCAACCAACTTTCTCAACATAGACACATGGAAAATCGGGTGAACAGAACTCACGTCCGGAGGGAACATCAACCTATAAGCTATATTCCCGATCCGCTCAACAATCTTTTAAGGTCCTACATGTCAGGGACTTAGGTTTCCCTTCTTTCCAAAATGCATTACATCTTTCATAGGTGAGACTTTCATATACACCTAATTATCAACTGAAACTTAAGATCCCTCATCCTAACATCCGAATAGGACTTTTGGTGACTTTCAGCCGTCTTTAACCTCTCCCTAATAAATTTCACCATATCCATAGCTTCCAACACCAAATCCAGGACAATCAAATCCATCTCTCCTAACTAAAACCATCCCACTGAAGATCTACATCTCTACATTACAAAGCCTCAAACAATGCCATACCAATGCTAGCATTAAAGCTATTATTATAAGCAAACTCAATGAGTGGAAGATGATCATCCCAATTACCTTTGAATTCTAACACACAGGCCCTCAACATGCCCTCCAGAGTTTAAATTGTCCTCTTGGCTTGCCCATCAATTTGAGGATGAAAAGCAGTACTCAACTTCACCTTTGTACCAAGTCCTCTTTGAAATGACCTCCAAAAGTGAGAAATAAATTGGGTGCCACGATCTGATATGATAGACCTAGGTATACCATGCATCCTCACCAACTCTTCGATGTATAATGTTGCATAATCTTCATCACTAAAGGTAGTCTTAACCTATAGGAAATGAACTGACTTAGTCATCCTGTCAGTAGTAATCCTAATTGAATCAAATGGCCTTTGGATTCGAGGCAAACCAACCAAGAAATCCGTGCTTACATCCTCCCACTTCCAAGTAAGAATTTCAATATCTTGAGTCAACCTGCTTGGCCTTTGGTGCTCCATCTTCACTTATTAACAATATTGACATTCAAATACAAACTTAGCTATATCCTTCTTTATACTATGGAACCAATACACTTCCCATAAATCACGATACATCTTAATTGATCCCAGATGAATAGAATAATGAGAATTTTGGGCCACTCATGATCACCCTCCTAAGATCATCCACATCCAGAACACATAGCCGATCTTAATACCAAAGCACACAATCTCCCCCTTGGGATAAGACCTCTCCTCTTTTTAGCAATTAATTTCTTCAGCCCAACCAATGATGGATCTAGATCCTGTTTAGCCATTACATCAACAACCGCAGAAGATTCAGCCCCATTTTGAACATGAATACCACTTTCTTTCGAGTCGGCCAACTTACACCCAACCTGGCCAAATGGTGAACATCTTTTGCCAACTCTTTCTTCCCTTCATCAACATGAGCCATACTTCTCATAGATAGCCTATGAAGAGCATCAACTATAACATTTGCTTTGCCAAGGTGATATTGTACACTCATGTTATAGTCCTTAAGGAGTTCCAACCACCTCCTTTGCCTTAAGTTAAGATCCCTTTGAGTGAACACATGTTGAAAACTCTTATAGTCGGTGAAAACATCAACATGTACACTATACAAATAATGTCTCCAAATAATCAAGGCAAACAACACCGTTGCTAACTCAAGGTCATGAGTTAGGTAATTATGCTCATGCACCTTCAATTGCCTTGATGCATAAGCTATCACCTTGCCATGTTGCATAAGTAAACAACCCAACCCAATCCGAGAAGTATCACAATACACCACAAACCCATCTAAGCCATATGGTAGAGGCAAAACATGAGCCGATGTAAGTCGATCTTTCAAGGTCTGGAAACTCTTCTCCACTCATCTGACCATACAAACTTGGCTATTTTTTTATTCAACTCGGTCAATTGAGATACAATACACGAGAAACCCTCAAAAATCTTCTATAATAGCTAGCCTATCCGAGAAAACATTGAAATCTAGGACAATTCTTCACTGCCTCAGTCTTCTTCAAGTCAACCTTGATACCATCACCAAACACAACATGACAAAGAAAAGCTACCTCATCCAATCAAAACTTATATTTGCTAAACTTTACATACAATTTCTTCTCCCTCAAAGTATGAAGAACCAACCTCAAATGATCCATATGCTCCGGCTCACTTTGGGAATAAATAAGGATATCATCAATGAAGACAATCACAAAACTGTCAAGGAATGACTTCAACACTCGATTCATAAATATGCCTAGAGAATTAGTAAGACCAACTGGTATCACCATAAATTAAAAATGCCCATACCTAGTACGAAATGCCATCTTGGGAATATCACACTCCTTGACCTTCAATTGATGATAACTAAAATAGAGGTCAATCTTTGAGAAATGGGTGGATCCTTGGAGTTGACTACATAAGTGATCAATCCTTGGCAACAAATACTTATTCATGATGGTTACCTTATTCAATTGCCTATAATCAATGCACATCCAAACAGATCAATCTTTCTTTCTTACAAACATCACTGGAGCACCCCATGGAGATATACTTGGCCTAATAAAGCCCTTCTCCAACAAATCCTTCAATTAATCCTTCAACTCCTTCAACTTAGCCAATGTTATACGATAAGGAGGAAAAGAAATAGGTAAGGTATCCTGGAGAAGATCTATGCAGAAGTCTACTTCCCTTTCGAGAGGAATACCAGGCTAGCTTTTGAGAAACACATCCTGAAACTCCTTCACCATCAGGACTGATTCAAGAGTAGGTCACTTAGATTCCACATCTTTGACCCTCACAATATGATAGATGCACCCCTTCAAGATCATCTTTTGGGCATTAGTATAGGAGATAAACTAACTTTTAATAGTGGAGTCACTACCCTGCCCTTCAAGAACAGGCTCATTCAAAAATCAAACTTGACTTTTTGGGTTCTACAATCTATGGAGGCATATGAAGCATGTAACCAATCAATCCTGAGAATTACATCAAAACCAAGCATCTCAAGATCAACAAGATCACATGGTAATACCTTATGCAATATTGAAATAGGGTATCCCTAATAATCTCTACGAGCAATAATGGATTCACCTAGGGAGTATGAACTGAAAAGGACTCAAACCAAACATAACAGCCAACCGAGGAGTCACTAAAGATAAATTGGCACTCGGATCAAGCAAAGTATAAGCATCAAAATCAAAAATTTTTAACATAGCAGTCCCAATATCTGGAGCCTCTTTAACTTCTTGGCGAGCATGCAAAGCATAGAACCTATTGTTTCTTGGGGAAACACCTTGGGGAGCTCTTTGTTAGTCTTGAGCACCTTGAGCCACGTGACCTTGACCCATTTAATAATACATAGGACATTCATAAATCTTGGCGTTTTATCACCACGCCTATAGCATGCACCCATATTCCTCTAATAAGAACAAGAGTGATTTTTCCCACAAAGAGCACAGGGGGGAGGCATTTTCCCACCTCTAACTTGTGCCCTACAAGGAGGTACCCTAGCATTAGTAACCCGAACATTATAGTTTTGACTCTATTGGAAGTGACCATAACCACCACCCTTGGAGTTGGGGAACCCACCATGATAACAGGCCCTCTTAGAATCATCACCCTTTTCTCCTTGAGCTTTCCACCCTCAATCTTTTTAGAATATGTCATGATCCTAGACATGTACATGTCACGAATAAGCATAGTCATACAACATTCCTTCACAACCAAGTTAAAGAACCCATAAATGAACTTGTGCATTCTTGCAAAAGGTTAGACACAAGCATAGGAGCATAAATGGAGAGCTTTGTCAATTTGGGGGCATAGTCCCTCACACACTTCCCCGTTTGAGGTTGATAAACCTTATAATCTTGGCTTCCCTAAGCTTAAGTGGGAAGAAATGTTTTAGATATGCAGACTTGAACTTCTCCCAATTAACAATATTACAACAAACCTTCTTCATCAACCATTGTGTGTACCACACCTGAGCCACATCTTTCAACTAATAAGTAGCCAACTCAGTTTTATCCTCAGAAGTGACAACCATAATAGTCAACACCTTCCTAAGCTCATCAAAGAACTCTTGAGCATTCTCATTAGCCTTTGACCCATGGAACTCTAAAGGGTTCATTCAGGTGAAATCTCTCACCCTAGAAGCCAGAGTGGGATCCCAAGGAAGATTAGCCTACCTAGTCCGAGTAGTCAATACATGGTCAAGCATAGAAAAGTTTATACAGTGCAGTTCACACCCATGAATAGGACTCTACTTGATGAGACATGTTGGACTCCAAGGATCAGTTACAAGCCTAGATCTCTGATATATGCTTTTCATGATCTAGACCTAGGGTCTAGGAGTGACATGGTGAATAGGGATCTGAGAGTCCCTAAATAAGCCTCAAGGTATCCATATTCACATCATTAGTTCAAAATCGTATAAAAATAGTAAACACATAGTTCTAAGGGATGGGAAAGTGGGACTTACGCTATGGGGATGTCACGGGAAAATGGATTATCATGGATCCACATAACACATAGCACATAAAGATTAAGGGGGTAGGTAAGTATGACTCACACTCTAGGGGCAATTCGGGATAGGGGATCTTCCATAAAATAACATAAGAACATATCGTAAGATAGGACGAGGGCCAAGACATGTCCTAGGCTCACCCTCAAGTAAATAACTTAAAAACAATCACCATAGGTAGAGGAATTATGGTTTCTACTTGGAAGATAGGACTCATCAGAACAAACAAATCTTACGATCCAAGCTAACCATCGTACGGTGGAAGAAGATAGTCCCCGGTCCCAAATTGGTTAGATCATGTAGGCAAAAGTATGTGTTAGCATGTTTGAATGTACTAAGTATGCAAACATACAATGCATATGACTTATCAAACTTGCATTCAATGCTAGATGACAAGGGCACATAATACAAAAATAGATATATAGCAGGAGATGTAGAATATAATATGCTATGAAATCAATGATGCATGAAATGCAATAATGCTCATATTTAGTAGGGATAGGACCTCAACTGATATATAAAACCAGGTGAGCTATTACTTGGATCCCGATGTTATCCCCACGTCGAAAAAGAGGTGGTTTACTTGCCACAGCTAAACCACTTCTCCTTACGAGACTCATATTTTGGAGAATTAACCTTCGTTATGGATCTCCCATTACAGATAGAATTTCTAATTTATATCATATCATATCATATCAATGTTGTATCGCACCTGACGGGCCTCCTATTTCGATGATGGTTACCATATACATATACTATGCTAGCACATAGTTCAAGGAAAGGGAAAGGACCCTTGGGGATAGCCTTGATGCCCCCCAATCCATTGGTGCTAATTCATCATCCCACAAGAATACATATACATATACATATACATGCTTTCAAAAGAGGCATAAGTCGTTTCAAATCATTTCAATGTACACTTGCCTCACAAGCCAAACATATTTCTTATACATTCATACTTGGGTTCAAAAGCCAAATCATAGTTCATAATCAAACTTTTCATATATAGGAAAAGCTCATTCACATATATGGAATAGCGTAAACACCCAAAATTATCTAAGAGCCATATCATAGATATTTATGTGATCACATTCTTGTCATGACCATATGTGTGAGCTTAACCCACTAATTCATTTACATAAAACACATTAGGGCTTAACTCAATTCATAATTTTCATAAAATCTAATGTATATGCATGCATATGCCATGAATAATGTGTGATTAGCAATGGGCAATTTAGATTAAATATCAAATCAACTACTCAATATGAAATTCAAGTAAATCCATAAGAAAATCCATATTCAAATCATAATATTGATTACCTATTGATAATGATCAAACGAGAAATAAAGAGAAAAGAAAATAAAATAAAAGGATACGTGGATTAAATTCAAATTGTTAAAATTATGGGCAACAAGAGACGAAAACCCTCACCTCCCGAATGATTTCAAAAACTCAAATAAAACCCTAGCAAGATAAATTAAACAAAACCAAGAACCACAAAGGGCAACACTTTAATTAATCAAGAAAATAAGTCAACTAACAATTCTAAAAGTTCACCCTCGTTACTCACAACTTACTTACTAAGAAGATACTACAATGTGATGATTCAATATTCAATATATTCTAAGTCTTCCAAAAGCTAAAGTATGACTATTTATACTAAGTAAATGAAAGAAGACATTTTCTTTACAATTTTACCCTTATTGAGTAAGGGCATTGTTTAGTTGCCTTGTTTTCAAATCCTTGAATTCAAGTAATAGCCATTTGCACACATGGCCTCTTTTGTTCCTTCTCCTCGCCTTGATAGACCTTCCAGACATTGTAATCCTTTATTTGGTAACCCTCAAGCTCCTCCAATGATTCCTTTTTCATGAACATTGCTTTTAGATCTTGTAGATCTTTTGCTTGACTCCTTGTGAATTGTCATGATAGGTACATACCACTCATGTTGGTATCATCTATGCTTTGCACATTTTCATCATTCCCTGTTTGAAAAGAATTCATCCTCAAAACTAAAGATTCACCTACAACCTAAGGAGATAAATCACTAACAACGAAAATATTATGAACATTATACTCACTTGACAAGACAATCATGTAGGCATTGTCATTGAATCTCTTGAGTAGTTTGAAAGGTCCATCTCCTCGTCTTAGATTTCTTTTCTAACATGTGGAAACCTCTCTTTTGGAAAATTATGCACACCCAATCATTTGGGTTGAAGATCACTTCGTTTCTCCCATTATTCTTTTGAATAGCCACCTTTTAATTTTTCTTTTCAATGGCCTCTTTAACATTGACATGAATGCTCATCATCTCCTTTGCTATTGGCTTGGCATCTAGGCTCAAAACATCATTGCTAGATAATGGAGTCATGGTTAGAGGAAACAAAGGTTTAAATCCATAGCAAGACTCAAATGGTGAAATTCAATAGAGGAGTGGAAAGATTGATTATATACAAATTCAATGAAGGGTAAACGATCTTCCCAAGTAGTTGGGTTCCTTTAATCATGCATTGAAGCATGCTTTCAAGAGTCCTATTGACTACTTTAGTTTGTCCTTTTGTTTGAGGGTGGCAATAAGTAGAGAACATAAGTTTTCTACCAAGAGTACCCTATAGACTCTTCAAAAAGTGACTAAGAAATTTGGAATCCCTATCACTAACAATGGTTTAAGGGACTCCATGCAATTTAAGAACATTCATGACAAATAAAGATGCTACATGGGATGCATCATAACATTTATGGAATGGATTTAAATAAGTCATTTTAAAAAATCTATCCACTACCATAAATATGCTATCATGTCCTCTTTTAGTCGTAGGAAGACCCAACACAAAACCTATAGAGATATCCTTCCATGGGCCACTAGGAGTAGGGAGAGAGGTATACTTACCTTGAGGCCCAATCGTTGATTTGGCATGCTTACAATTGAGACATTGTCCACAAATCCACTCCATATCATGCTTCATCTTGGGAAAAAAGAATAGATCCTTTAGAATGCCAAGTGTTTTGGGTACCCCAAAGTGTCCCGTCAAACTAACACTATAAGCTTGTCTATCCTTGAACAAAAAAATCATCAACCTGCTTCCCTTGGTAAGATTATCAAAAGTACCTTTGAAGTCAGAATCCCTAGGATAGAATTCTTTGAAGCTTTCAAATCCCATCATTCGAGATGCCAAGGTAGTCACTAACATAAAGCTTCTTGATAGAGCATCCCCTACCATATCTTCCTTGCCTTATTGTCATAACACTGCAAAAGCGAAGAAACAATACTAGGCAAAGTGCTTGCATTTTTGTTAGCATGCAACAAAAGATAGGTGTTGACAAGACATACTAGAAGGCGTCCCTTATCCACACCCTTTAAAAACTTGCTTGGCTTTGCTATCATGCACATATTCTTATTCTTTTTAGCCAAGAAACTTCCTGCCATTGGAACAACAATGGAACTTCCACTATCACTCTTTGCTTCATCCACCTTTATTTTTCCTCAAAGCTCCTTCATAGACCGATAATCCTTACTCACTTGGTATGGAGTGAGAGGTGCCAGAACATACTTTTTAATGCTTGATTGTTGGGGACCTTCATTTCTCCACTCTCATTGAGCCATTGTAGCTTGTAAGGGTTGGGATGCTTTATTGTTGGAATTCGCATATGTTCCACCGAAGAACAACTCACCACATTAGTGCAACTTCCACTATCAATGATTAAAGAACACACTCTATCTTGAATTTTGCACCTAGCATGAAATAGATTCTCCCTTTCGATCAAGCTCTTCTTTGGCAAAGGCTCCCATAATTCTTCTCACAACACATGAAAGGTTGGAATTTACCTTCAAGTATTCATCATTATCAAACAAAGATTTTCCTTTCTCCATAAAGCTAGCAAATTTGACCCTCTCATCCAACCTTTCTTCTTTCATTTTTCGAAGCATCTACCTCACCTCTATCTTCCTCACTCTCATTTCTTTCATCACCCTCTTTCCTCTCTTCAGTCTTATACCTATCCCAACAAGCAACAATCATCCACCTATTTAGGACACTCACCAATATATCCCCTACCTTGACATCCAAAGCATTGAATTATTGAGGGTCAAGGAAAGTTAGACCTAGCATAGTTACCTCCTTGTGTTTTCTCCCTTGCCTTAGGATGCTCCTTAGAAGATGTTGTCTTCAATTATCTTGAAAATTATCGCATGTTGAAGTTGAAGAACCTTTGGCCTTGTATGACTTTTTTCTTTCAAATTTGCTTCAACCTTTGAGGCATAATGGAAAGCCGCTACAAGGGTTTCTTAGTGCTTAAACTTTAATGGCTTCAAGACATCATACATGACGTTGGCCACAAATCAGATCACCGTACACTTCATGCTCTCTTCAATTTTAGACTTCATCCGCATGTTTTCGAACTCATCATAATACTCTTTAACCCTTTTGGTACCTTGCCTCAACATAAACACATTCTTGAGTACCTCTTAGTAGTAGTTTAGAGTCGAGTATCTCAACTCCTTAAGTGCAATCAACTCTTGCCAAGTAGGTAACTCATAGATGTGATAGTTCTCCCTTTCCCTTTTCTTGGACTACCACTAAGTGGATGTGTATCCTTAAAATTGTGTGAGAGCATACTTTGCCTTCAAAGTTTCTGAGATATTATTGGTGAGAAAGATCCGCTTACTTTGAATTTTCCACTCCAAGAACTCATCAGGGTCACTACTTCCTTTGAACCTTGGAAGTGTGACCTGATAGTGTTCAAGGCCCTATCTTGATCATTCCTCTCCCCAAACTATTTCCTCTATTCCCCATCCTATCTCCTCTATATCCCATCCTACCTTCTCTATTCCCCACTTTATCTCCTCCATATCATAATCTCGGCCTCCCATGCCATTATCCCACCCCAAGTCTCGAGGTCAAACTCCTTACCTTTTAACTCCATAGCTATCCCTACCCCCATTCTCCCAAAACTCAAGATCTCCATAGAGAGGATGAAATATTTCATCATAGAGAGGATTTTGGTATTGGTAATCTTGGTAGGGAATTTGTGGTATATTTGGTGGAGGTGATAGGTGACATTCATTAGAAGATGCAATTGATGCATTTCAAAATGGGGTTTGTCAATGGACTTGGTTCGCTAAAAAAGGAAGATTCTCTTTTGGAGGGTGATAAGGTTTTGGTTTTGGGTGTGGTATAGCTTGTCCTGGATGGTTTGGATTGTTGGTCATTTGGAAAGTGGTGTTTTGGTAGATTCGAGTTCAGCTTTATAGAGGAAAACATAGATTATGAACTTGTCCTAGGGTAATGGTGGTGGAATGCAACGATTCCCTCCTTATCTCCTCATTTTTGAGTTGAATTTCTTTCCCACCCATACCAACGTTTTCTCCATACCTCCCATCCTTCCATTCATTTCCGCAATTTCTTTAGAGATGTAAGCAAGAGTTTCCATGATGTTCCCCAAACATTCCCCAATTGGACTTGTATAGACATGATACCTACGATACTCAACAAATAAGATTAGTAGAAAAAGCCTCACGTCACTCGTATGTAACTCTCAACACATCTTCTATGGCGTCATCTCAAAATTGATAGTGAACTAGCTCTGCTCAATCAGTTCAACGTTACCTATCCTTTGTGGTGGAATGGATTCTTATGACTCTTGAAAGAAGGACGACTCAAATAAAGCTTAGGAACATGAATAAAAAGAAGAAAACTAGAAGAAAGAGGCACAAGAAATATCAGACTGAAAAAAACTAACAAAATAGAAGAAATTACTTGTTGTTACCTAATTTAAAGAATCAAAGATATGATTTAATGTTTAGAAACTAGTTATCAAGTAATTAAAGATGTTAATTAGTTATTAAATACTTCTGGAATGAAAAAAATGAGTGACAAAGAAGAAGAATTGAGTTCGAACACTTTAAAAAATTTGAAGCCTTAAAGTGTTCATGACTTGAAAGAGATTTGATTTGATGATTAAAACTAGTTGATAAGTAGTTAAATATTAATTACTTTCTAAATAGTTGAGAAATTGAAGCATGAAAAATTTAAAAAATGAATCACGTCGTTTGGACACTTAGAAAATTTTTTATGCCCATGTTAAGAAAAAGTTGCAACTTTAGTCTCTGAAATTGACCTACACCGCCATGTGGCGTATCTGGGTGCTGAATCACTACTGACGTTGATATGGCGCTGATGTGGAAATTATATTTCTATTTTTTCTAAAATTTCCACTAAGGGCCAACAAATACCTTTGACGAATTTTGACTTGAGAAAAATAGATGAAATGTACCTTTTGGTCATCTTCTTCTTCAAGAACACCAAGAACACATACTAAGTCCCAACACCTTCAAATCAACTCGGAATTGGTTAAAAAATTAAGATTAGTTACCCTTCAATGGTAATTTCACTTCTATAACTCCAAATAGAATGAAATTTGAGATTTAGGATAAAAACGCACTAGTGAACAAGAATCTATGTCAAAGACAACAGGTCAAATCAAATAATTTTGTTTTCCAAGACCTAGATTTGTGAAAAAAAAAACCTAAACCTAAGGTCTGATACCAAATGATAAGGATCAAAACAAGGAATAAAGGGAAAAGGAAATAAAATAAAAGGATATGTGGATTAAATTCAAACAATTGAAATTATGAGCAAGAAGTGACTAAAACCATCACCTCCCAATTGATTTCAACAACCTAAATAAAGCCCTAGCAAGAAAAAATAAAGGAAACAAAGAACTACAAATGGGCAACATTAATTAATCAAGCAAATAAGTCAATTAACAATTCTAAGAGTTCACCCTAATTACTCACTACGAAAATACTACAATTTGATGATTCAATATTCAACATAGTCTAAGTCTTCCAAATGCTAAAATATGACTATTTATACTAAGTAAATAAAAGTAGACACTTTCTTTTCAATTTTACCCTTAATGCGTAAGGACTTTGTTGTGTTGCCTTTTCAAATTCTTGAATTCAAGTAATAGTCATTTGCCCACATGACCTCTTTTCTTCCTCCTCTTCACCTTCTTAGACCTTCCACACATTGTAAGCCTTACTTTGGTGACCCTCAAGCTCCCCTAATGCTTTCTTTTTCATGAACATTACTTGTAGGTCTTGGAGATTGTTTGCTTGACTCCTTGTGAATGGTCTTGAGGGGTACATGCCACTCATATTAGTTTCATCTATTCTTTGCATGTTATCACCCATTCTTAGTTAAAACTTTAAAGGGACACTGCATAATCAAATATTCATAATTATAATAATGTATTTCAATATATCATGGCTAAAATCAACTTAAAATCATCAATAAAGCATACCCACACTTCAATTGAATTTAATAAACAAAAATCTTAAAAACCCACATTTAGCGTAAGCTAAAATTCAATAAATTAAGTGTAAAAGAGTTTGGGTCTTCTTGGTTGAAATGGACCAATAATCAATCCAACATACCTTAGCTAATAAAGAAGATTCAAGAAGAAATTTGAAGAAAAATGGAGCTTTCCCTTGATTCCCAAGTTTTGTTTTCACAAGAGCCTTTGAGAGAGTTCTTAAGGAGAGTCCAAATTTAATCCTAAGTGTAAGGATGAATTTGAATGAGAGAAATAAAGTATAGCTTGTTTGAAAGTCTTTAGTTAGCATAGAAAGTCACAAAAGAACCTTAGGATGAACCATAATTATGAAAAACACCATTTGTGAAATGAGTAAAAAAATTGAAGTCATAGTCTCATGGAGGGGGTATACGGTCCGCGAGCCACTATACGGATTGTATACTTCCCGTGGTCCAACACTTAGAAAAATTCTACTTGACGAAGGTCCGAGACAGTAATTCCATACTTAGAAAAAATTCAATGTAGACACCCATATGGAAGCGTTAAATGGACAGTACCAAGCCACACCGTTCGTGTACTCCTACATACCACTTCACTTGGAAAAATTCTCCATGACGAAGTTCCGAGATGGTGATCCAATGCTTAGAAAATGCTCACCCCAACACCTATACGGAAGGGCCTCATAGATCGTGAAGCATCATACTATCTACGAGAGGGGTCGTGTGACTTGCCTTAGGCTCAAAACAATGAAGTCTCAAGCCCAAGGCAACCATACAACACACCACACAGTCCATATGGCCTCACACAGATCGTGTGGGGTCTAACTGTGGTATGCCTTGGTCTGAAACTCAACATTAGGCCCCTCACACCCACATAAGGCCAAGTGCTGCTTCAAGGAGCCTCTATACGGACTGTGAAGGCTTCCATAAAGTGTCACCTTGGTCCAAAACATTCTAAAACCAAATTTTCAAGCTCTATTGAGGTCGTACAAAGTCTTTGTCATTACACAATCCATGGCATCTCTAAGAAAATAAGACGCCAACACCTCAGCTGACCCTGAATCAAACCATCCAATCGGCATTCTATACCACCGGCCGTGCAAAGCCTTAAACAATTCTATCTAAATGTTAGAGTTATAACTACTATTATATGGAAACTCTATCAATGGTAATTCTTGACCCCAACAGGCCCCAAAATCTATCACGATGGCCTGAAGAAAGTCTTACAACACCTTAATGGTGCACTCATACTGTCCATCAGTCTAAGGATGGAAAGTTTGATTCAAATTCAATCGAGTACCTAAAGCCTCCTAAAAATAGAAAGCGAACAAAGGCCCGCTGTCTGACACTATAGACATTGGCACCCCATGTAATCTAGCCATATCTCATATGTATAATCAAGACAACTACTCCACATTGTAGCTAGTCTCCACTAGAAAGAAGTGAGCCAACTTGGTTAATGCAAGGACCCAAACTTTGAAAAGTCTTCACAATGCATGGAAACTTGGTTTTGGGAAGTTTTTGACCAAGGTGACACCACAAAACACCTCCATAAGTTGTAGAGTTGTGCATGAGCATGAAGGTGTCTTGAGGTGGCCTTTTGGTAAAATGCAAAGTAGAGGTGGCACCAACATGAGTGGCATGTACCCCTAAAGACCATTCACAAGGAGTCAACCAAAAGATCTCCAAGACCTATAAGTAATGTTCATGAAAAAGGAAGCATTAGAGGAGCTTGAGGGTCACCAAAGAAAGGCTTACAATGTGTGGAAGGTCTATCAAGGTTAGATGATGGAAGGAAAGAGGCTATATGTGCAAATGCAACTACTTGAATTCAAGGATTTGAAAAGAAGGCAACCTAACAAGGGCCTTACTCATTAAGGGTAAATTGTGAAGAAAATGTCTTCTTTTATTTATTTAGTATAAATAGCCTTATTTTATCATTTGGAAGACTTAGACTATATTGAATATTGAATTCTTAAATTGTAGTATCTTCTCAGTGAGTAATTAGTGGGTAATTAGGTGAACTCTTAGAATTGCTAGTCGACTTGTTTGCCTGGTTAATTGAAGGTTTCCCATTTGTGGTTCTTAGTTTGCTTCAATTTTTCCTTTTAAGGTTTTATTTTAGTTGTTGAAATCAATTGGGAGGTGAGGGTTTTAGTCCCTTGTTTCACATAATTTAAATAGTTTATGACATCCAAGTTGAACAGGATCGAATTAAAATGTGTATTAACGAGGAAGGGCTTGTCCTGAAATGGATCTTTTGGGGATCTAAATTGTCTAAATTAAAATTCAAAATAGAACAGAAAACTTACTTAAAAAACATTTTCATGTAGGAGAATTACAAGGCTAGAAGAATACAAGGATGATTTAGTAGTAGGGAGGATTGTAAGAAAATTTCTAAGGGAATAATTTTGAACACACTATATTGAATATTGAATTCTTAAATTGTAGTATCTTCTTAGTGAGTAATTAGTGGGTAATTAGGTGAACTCTTAGAATTGCTAGTCGACTTGTTTGCTTGGTTAATTGAAGTTTGCCCATTTGTGGTTCTTAGTTCCTTCAATTTTTTCTTTTAAGTTTTTATTTGAGTTGTTACCCATAATTTCAATAGTTTGAGAATTAACCTTGGTATCAAGACCTCTTTTGAAGGACCTCCAAAAGTGAGAAATTAATTGAGCACCACGATCTGAAATGATAGACAAGGGCACGCCATGCAATCTAACCAACTCATGAATGCACAACTTGGCATAATCTTCGGCACCATAAGTAGATTGGACCAGTAAGAAGTGAGTCGACTTTGTCATTCTATCCACAACAACTCAAATAGAGTCAAAATATTTCCTTGTCTTAGGCAACCGAACCACAAAATCCATGTTGATATCTTCCCACTTCCAAGTAGAAATCTCTATATGTTGGGCTAGACTGCCCGGCCTTTGATGTTTGGCTTTCACTTGTTGGAAATTGTGACATTCAGATATGAACTTGGCAATGTCCCTCTTCATACAACCCCTTCAATACACCTCTCCTAAGTCTTTATACATCTTTATAGATGGAATAAGATGAATTATGGTCCTCCTTCAAGATTAATTCTTTCAAATCATCTAGCATACACAATCTACCTTGGAACCTAAGGGCACCGTCTCTCCCTTGGGAGAAAACGTCCACTTTACTATCTCTCACCAAGGCCTTCAACTCTAGCAAGGCGGGGTCAAGATCTTGTTTTGCCTTTACCTCTTCAATCAAAGAAGATTTAGAACCATCAATAACCACTACACCCCCATTATCAACTTCATAAAACATAACCCCCAATCTTGCCAATCGGTGAACCTTTCTAGCCACCCCTTTGCCACCTCAACATGAGCTAGACTACCGATAAACACCCTACTTAGAGTATCAGACACAACATTAGCTTTGTCGGGGTGATAATATACACTCATATCATAATCTTTAAGGAGCTCTAACCATCTTCTTTGTCTTAAGTTAAGATCTTTTGGGGTGAACACATATTGGAGACTCTTGTGGTTGGTAAACACATCAAAATGAACCCCATACAAGTAGTGCTGCCAAATTTTTAAAGCAAATGGGTGGGATAATTCTTCTCATGCACCTTAAGTTGTCTAGGGCATATGCTATCACCTTACCACTTTGCATCAAAACACACCCCAAACCAATTCTTGAGGCATCAAAATATACGAAAAATCCTCCACACCATTCTGGCAGAGAGAAGATAAGAGCGAAAACAAGCTTATCTTACAAAGTTTGGAAACTCTTTTCACACTCATCGGTCCACACATATTTCGCCTTCTTTTATGTCAATTTAGTCATAGGAAAAGCAATAGAAGAGAAACCATTTACAAACTTCCGATAATAAACCCAAGAAACTTCTAATGTCTCATGGAGTTAAAGGTCTAGGCCAACTTCTAATTACCTCCATCTTCTTAGGTTCCACCCTCATGCCATCACCGACACCACATGCCCTAGAAAAGCAACCTCTTTCAATTAAAACTTACATTTTTCATACTTTGCATACAACCTCTCTTTCCTCAAGATTTGCAACATTACCCTCAAGGGATTCACATGCTCCTCCGTACTATGGGAATAAATCAAGATATCATCAATAAAACCACCACAAACACGTCATTGTAGGGTTTAAAGACCCTATTCATGCGATCCATAAATATAGTTGATGCATTAGTCAACCCAAAGGACATAACCACAAATATAAAGTGACAATACATAGTCTAGAAAGTCATCTTGGGAATGTCACACTCCCTCACTTTCACTTGGTGATAACCGGACCAAAGATCAATTTTCGAAAAATGACAAGCCCCTTAAAGTTGATCAAAGAGGTCATCAATCCTTAGTAGAGGGTACCTATTCTTTATGGTGACTCTATTAAATTGTCGATAATCAATGCGCATTCTAAGAAAAATTTCATGCCTAAAATCCCGTTAAGGCGGACTAACACCCATTGTCGACAAGACTCGGGAGAACCAACATATAACTATGCACTTGCTATGAACATTATAAGAGGTTTTCATATTTAGCATGCATTTAAAAAGGTAGACAATAATAACAAGCCAAAAAGGAAATGCATATGATTAGGCTGTTGGAGCCACAATGTCTAAAGTATGAGACATGACCACACTTTACTTTACATTGTCTACAAAACCTCTAGATAAGGAACAACACCTAATAAGGGTAGGGACAAGCCGTGCCTCATTACTAACTATACAATACAAGAATATAACCTTTGGACACACAAAGCCACAAAGCAACCTGGAGCTCACTAACAATAGTTGGATATCTTGTACTCGTACTGGGGAGATCTAGTAGCATCTGTACCTGCAGTAGAAATGCAGGTCCTCCGTAAGGGACATCAGTATGAGATAATGTACTGAATATGTAATATGAAGTAAGAACTCAAATGAAATCATGCATTGGTGTAGGGATAAGGGACCACCTTTAGTCGTACTATAGAATCATGTACTTTATGTCCTCTTAATTAATTTACCTTTCTTTACTGTATAATCTGAACACAATATGTAATACAAATAACCAGATGTTTAGTGGTAAATCAATATCAGGATCGACACACGCTAGACTTTCCTTTCACCCCTGGAATACCTCCCATAATGGGATCGACCCATTCTAGGTGATTCTTCCAACCCTGGGCTACCACCCATTAATAAGCAACTTATTTTTATCTTTTAGTTACTTCGGAGATGACTCTTTTGGGTGGTCAAAATATTGGACTTTTAGGACCATAATATAGCATATGACATGTAAAGAACTAAACAGGACAACACCACAATGAAAGATTAGGTTACATAAATAATGAAATGCGTAAGAGATGAAACAACTCATGAACTTTATTTGGCAACAAGAACACATGTATTTTGGTATCCAGGTATGTATGCAGATTTGACAATAACTATGTGTGGGAGCATATGAAAATGTGAAAGAGTGAAGACACGATTATTATTCATGTCAGAGTTGGTAAGTGCCTTTATGTGCCACGGAAGGATCTAAGCTTCATGCCAAATAATATGAAATTAAGTGGTGTTACATACCTAGTTGTACGACCTCGTTATTACCTTGAAGTAACCTCCTTTTCCCCCAAATACTTATCTACAATAGTGCAGGTGATAAAACTAGTATTAGCGGCTAATAAATACATCTTGGCGCTCGAATCTCATAAAAAGTAATACGTGGACGGTAAGCTTGTAATCATTAACGCAAGAGTATTCTTTCAATCTTTACACCTCTAGTCATATTTCTACTACACATTATCATATAAATGTCCTATCCATCTTGTTGTAGTTCTATAGCAGTCTTAAAACATCCCACAAAGCAAAACACTTAACAATTCTACACAATACATGCAGCATAACATTACGTCCTTTCTCTACATTTTGACATCGACAAACCCAAATCTGTTCCAACTTTAACCAAACTGTTCCAACCATATTTATACATAAAATAGTCCACAAATAGTTATAAAGTATATGGAGAACGTGAAACAACAATCTCCAATTATCAGCCCACAAGTTCCAACTATGAGCACAATTACAATATCATACACGAATTAATTTTTGCGGAAGATAAAAATGGTACAGCAACCTTTCTATATACTTTTAAAAAAAAACTCATTAGAAATAGCAACCTCTTTTCATTATCAAGCCAACCAAGAAGTTAAAAGTTTCCAAACAAATAAGAAAAGTATAGAACAATCTTGGGAACATATGTTGTCCAAAATTTCAGCACAAGTATAACCAGACTAGTCTCTTGTTTTTCATGAAGAACAATACTAAAAAAACAAGTATATATACTTACCTTTACCACCCTAAAAGTATCTTGTGGATTCTTTGCAAAGTTAAGAAAGTGTAGAGAGAAATCTTTGAAAAATCTAATTTTTTGTCCAAGTTGAAATGGCTTAAAGGTGTTATTTTTAAGCCCTTTTAAAGGGACTCTTTGGCCAACTTTCTTTTCCATTTTGAAGACTTATTTAATCAAGTTAGTAATGTACTATTTTGATCCTTTCACTTGGGCATTCTAGTGTTCCAACTTGATGCTCCTTGGCTACCCATTTTTCTCTTTTCCTTTCACTTGATTTGCGCCCAAATCGTCAAATGGGCTGTGAATGTACTTGGACCCTTTTATATTCATCATGGCCTATAAAATATTGTCAATTTGTGATGCTAAAATGCAGGATAAAGTTATACTCTTAACACGGGCTTTATTCATTATCAAACTTGAACAAATTTGGTGTCGGGCCTTGTCTTCGTCTACCTAGCATATTTAAGTTAAGCATGTAGGTAACTCACTTGCTAGCTTTCTAACTCCTGCTAGCACCTCACTTCTCTCACATCATTTAAAGCAACAATCTCCTCAATTAGACTTAAAACTTATATACGCTCACTCGTCTTAAACATTAGACGTACACATCATCCTTTAATCTGAAAACTCAAGCACTTTTAAGAATGGTCTCTAATTTGGCAAAGCCACAACATATTCCATTTGTATAGAGCTAGTACATGTAAGGTGTGGGGTGTTACATCGTCCTCCCTTAGGAACGTTCATCCTCGAATGTTAGTATAATTGGATAGCTTAGCCAAGTTCAAACCTTTACTTAAACAAACGTTTGACAACACAATAGTATCCAAACACACATACCTATTAATACCCTAACTCTGCATGTTGGACTTCCTCTTTAGCTTCAAATAAGTAAGGGTATTTAGATCTCATCTGTTCCTCAGCCTCCCATGTTATTTCTTCTGCTTGATAGTTCCTCCAAAATACCATTACTGAAGTTACTTCTTTATTCCTTAGCTTCATAACGTGATGATCTATAATAGCAATAGGTACCTCTTCATAGGTGAGATTTTTTGTAACCTGCACTTCTTCAACAAGAGTAATACAAGATGGGTAACCTATGCATTTTTGGAGCATTGAGACATAAAAAACTAGACGAACCATTGAAAACTCTTGGGATAGCTCTAGTTCATATACAACCTGCCCGAACTTCTTAAAATTTTATCTGGCCCTATGTAACGTGGGCACAGTTTTCCCTTCTTACCAAATCTCATAACTCCTTTCATTTGGGACACCTTTAAGTATACCCAATCCCCTACTAAAAATTCCAGTCCTCTCCTTCTAGCATCCACATAGAATTTGTTACGTCTTTGGACTACTTCTGGCCCAAGCAATCTGGTTTCACCCACTTTAAACCATCCAATTAGCGACCTACATTTCCTTCCATACAAAGCTTCACATGGTGGCATCTTGATGCCTTAATGGTAGTTATTATTATAGGAAAAATTCAATAAGTGGCAAATAGTCTACCCAACTACCCTTGAAGTCCAATGCACTAGCACGCAACATATCTTCAAGTGTTTGAATAGTGTGTTTTGCTTTACTGTCTGTTTGAGGGTGGAAAATTGTACTCAAATTCACTTGTGTCCCCAAATTTATTTGGAAGGACTCCAAAAATCTTGAAATGAATTGAGATCCTTATTCAGATATAGTTGAGACTGGGACCCCATATAGCCTATCTCTTTGAGGTATAATTTTGCATACTCTTCAGATGTATAATCACTTTTAACTGGTAAGAAGTGTGCTGACTTTGTGAGTCTATCAACTATTACCCATATGGGGTCAAACTTCTGAAATGAGCGAGGTAACTTAGTAAACAAATCCATATTGATGATAACAACTTTCATGCTGGAAGTTGTATACACTACATATAACCTCCCTACTTTTAGTGCTCTACTTTGACTTATTGGCAATTTGGACATTGTGCAACAAATTCTACAAGGTCCTTTTTCATATCTTCCCACCAAAACATTCCCTTCAGGTCATGAAACATCTTAGTTGATCTCAGATGGATGGAATATCTTGAATGATGGGCTTCTTCCATTATCATCTTTCTTAGCCATTAATATCAGGCACACACAATTTATCTTGGCAATACAATACTCCATTTTGTGTAAGTTCAAAGCCCTTCATCATACCCGACTCACCTTTTCCTTAAGTCATCGTAGAATAGGATCCTCAAACTACTTTTCTTTCACATCCATCACTAATGAAGACTCCGTAGCATAATGCACAACAACCCCTTCCTTTGGAGCTTCAAGAAAGAGAACTCCTAAACTAGTGAGTTGACATACATCTTTAGCCACGCCTTGACTTACCATGGTCTGATCACCCATATTTATGATTGCCTTATGACTCAGAGCATCGGCTACCACATTTGCCTTCCCTGGATGGTATAGTATATCAATATCGTAATCCTTTATTAGCTCCAGCCATCTCCGCTGCCTCAAATAGGTCTTTCTACTTAAAGGTATACTGCAAATTCTTATGATCAGTATATATATCAATGTGAACCTCGTACAAATAGTGGCGGCACATTTTCAGAGCAAACACAACTGTTGCTAGCTCAAGGTCATGTTTTGGGTAGTTTCTCTCATCCTGTAATAGTTGTCTCAAAGCATATGAAATTACCCTACAATGGTGTGTTAGTATACACCCTAAGCCAACTCTTGAAGCATCACAATACACTGCATACCCCTCTATTCTTTCTCGAAGCACTAGCACACCGCAGACGTTAGCCTACTTTTTAACTCTTGGAAGCTCCTTTCACATGCATCATTCCATTAAAACATACTTACTTTATGTGTCGACTTTGTTAGCGGTGCAAAAATAGAAGAAAACCCCTTAACAAATCTTCTGCAATAACCTGCCAACCCTAGAATGCTTCGAACTTCCGTGCGTGTTGTTAGCCTTGGCCAATCTTTCACAACCTCTGTCTTTTGTGAATCTACCCTTATTCCTTCATCAAATACAATATTACCCTAGAATGCACTGATTTTAACCATAATTCATATTTCGAAAACTTGGCGTACAAATCAATCATGAAGAACCTGTAATACTTGTCGTAAGTGATATGCATGGTCCTTTTCTTATCTTGAATACAACAGAATATCATCTATAAATAATATCATGAATAAATCCATGAAGGGCTTGTATACCCTGTTTATCAAGTCCATAAAATCTGCTGGTGCATTTGTTAGCTCAAATGACATAATAAGAAATTCAAAGTGACTGTAGCATGTCGTGAAAGCTGTTTTGGGTATATCCCTCTCCTTCACCCTCACTCGATGATAACTTGATCTCAAATCAATTTTTGAAAAAAACTTGGCACCCTGTAGCTGATCAAATAAAGCATCAAGACTGGGGAGGGGGTATTTATTCTTAATTGTCGCCCTTTTCAATTGTCTATAGTAGATACACATTCTCAAGGTGCCATCCTTTTTACCAACAAATAATACAGGTGCACCCAAAAGGGACACACTAGGTCTTATAAAATCCTTCTCTAATAATCTTTTAACTGCTCCTTTAATTCAAGTAATTTTGTCGGGGCCATTCTATATGGAGGGATGGAAATAGGTTGAGTTTCTGGAAGTAAGTCAATAGAAAAATCTACTTCTCGTTCTGGAGGTAAACTTGGAAGATTTTCAGGGAACACATCAACAAATTCATTCACTACTAGAACGATTGAAGAGTTGGTGATTCTGCCTCCATATCCCTCACTCTAACTAGATGACATATATATATCTTTGGTGCCCTAATATTGCCTTCCCATTCACGAACTGCCTCATTTAAGAAGCTAACCAGTCCATTCCCATTATAACTTCAAATTCCACCATTTCCACACATTCATAATAAACCCCCTAGCTATAATAGATTCATCGGCTGGTGTAAACACTTCAAATGGTTTGTTCAATAATTTAGGTATTCTCTTAAGCTTCCCCAACAACTAGTGGAATGATGTACGACAGTGTAGAACTAGGGTTAATTAATCTATACACATTATGTTAAAAGATGGATAATTTACCTGTGACCACATTGGGACAACTTCCAAATTTTGTCGACTCCCCAGAGCATAAGTGTGATTTTTGACTCCACTTGAACTAGCTATCCCTCTAATACCTCTACTACAACCTGCAGGTGCTTCAACCCCTACCTAATAAAGGGACTAATGATGATGATGCAATAGCTGACCCAGTAGGCTGTGCTATATCACCCAAGCATCTCCTCGCGCAATCTCTCATCATAAGCCCCGACATACCACACCAATAACAAGAATCTATCCCAACACGACAACCTAAATGACTTCATCCACATTATTTGCAAGGCTACGTAGGAGTTATTTACTGGCTTGCCGAATATCTTATGGTCCGTGCATCTTGTCCCTTGCTTCTTTGACAAAACTAATTACCTCTAGACCCTTGGAGTTGTGATGGAGCACTAGCTAAAGAGTAGGAGGATGATGGACTAGGCGGTCTATTAGAAAATCAAGGCCAAAGATCATCTTGGGATGGCATAAACTACCCTATAGATCTTTCCCTCTTGGATTGACCCCTTTCTAACTCTTGTGTCCTTCTCCTTTGCCTCTAATCCTTTAGTTTTTGGGAAAAAATTGCATTCTTGCTATATCCATGTCTTTATTCAAGAAAGCAATGGTCTACATTAGGAGCATACCTTTCTATGGAATTAAATTGAAGGCTATACTCCCTCATGCTCATAATCCCTTAGTGGAGATTTAAGAATTGATCTACACAGGCCTCTCGAATCTCTAATGGCAAGTAATGTTCAAGAAATGCCTCTTTGAACTCCTTCTAGGTAGTTAGAGGTACATCTAAATCCTTAGATTGCTTCCAAGCTTTATACCATCGTATAGGCACACCCTTGTATCTATATGTCGCTAACTCAAGAGCTTCTCTACCACTCACATGCATAACATCCAAAGAATGTTGGATCTGATCAATAAAGTCTTGTGAATTTTCATTAGGATCTGAAAAGCTGAAGGATGGAACATACAAATAAAGACGTCATGTATTCGTGCTAGTTTCCCTATTGGCACCTCCTAGACCTATAACTGGGCCTTCTTGCCTTGGACCTTGTCCAACAACTATACGAGTCAATAGTTGGATTGCATTTCTTAGATCGTGCATGGTGGTATCGATAGGTGGTTCTGGGGGAATATTTCTTCAACCTGGTTCATCAGGAGCTCGAGGAGTTGGAGATGTTTGTTACAGAGACTCATCTTGTTCATCATTTCATTGACTCACCTGACTGGGTGTGCCAACCACCACTTCAACTTCCTTCCCTTTGCCTTTTCTTTTCCTTATTTTTGACATACTTGTTGTACAAAACAATTTAGAAATTAGACACAATCAACTTATAATACTTGGCTCTACGGCACGATCTGAAGAATGATAAGAAAGTGACAACTCCTAAATGCAACATCAAACTCCTGCTTATAAATATGGTGCACAACACAACTAAAAACAACACTCCACATAGTCACGGTTTTGTAGACTCCCTAGGACAACTTGTTCTGATACCACTTTTGTCACATCTAAACTCCTATTAAGGCAGAATGGCACCCGTTGCCTACAAGGCTCGGGAGAACCAATATATAACCATGCACTTGCTATGAACATTGTAAGGGCTCTCCATATTCAGCATGCATTCTAGAAGGTAGACAATAATAACAAGCGAAAAGTGAATGCATTTGACTACACCGTTGGAGCCACAATGTCTAACGTATGAGACATGAGCACATTTTACTTTACATTGTCTACAAAGCCTCTAGATAAGGAACAAGACCTGATAAGGCTCAGGAAAAGACCCTCCTCATGACTAACTATACAATACGAAAATATAAGCTCTAGACACACAAAGCCCTGAAGCAACCTGGAGCTGAGTAACATCAGTAGGATATCTTGTACTCCTACTTGGGAGATCTACTAGCACCGATACCTATAACATGAAATCAGGTCCCTGTAAGTTATGTCAGTACGAGATAATATACTGAATATGTAAGACAGGAAGTACTATATGTGAAGTAAGAACTCAAATGAAATCATGCACTGGAATAGTGATAAGGGACCACCTCTAGCCGTACTATGGAATCATGTACTTTATGTCCTTTTTGTTACTTTACCTTTCTTTACCATATAATCTGTGCACAACATATAATACAAATGATCAGCTAATTAGTGGTATATCAATATCAAGATTGACCCACGCTAGGCTTTCCTTTCACCCCTGGAATACCTCCCGCAATAGGATCGACCCATTCCAGGTGATTCTTCCAACCCTGGGCTACCACTCATCAATAAACAACTTACTTTATCTTTCAATTATGTTAAATTTTCTCAGACACATTTAAATGATGTTATGGGACCCTACTTTTGGTCTAGGGCTGAATTCACCTGAGCTGTTCAAGGCTGAAGGAGATAAAAAGGTCATACATCAATTGGTTTCTCTCTACAATCAAGGTATTCAGTTTCCAATCTCAAACATAATTTAGTTATCAAGGGATAATCTATTTACTTCTTAGTTTACTCATTTGTGTTGTAGATCAAAATGCATCAATACCCGAGGGTGTAAATCCGGTTGATATTGCAGCTCTGATGAAATGCTATCTTGCAAGTCTACCTGAGCCATTGACAGAACCACCACTTCCCGAACCATAACCACCACCGTGAGCGCCACCGCTTCCCGAACCATAACCGTAGCCCGAACCGAATCCGCTCCCTGAACCGGAACCAAAGCCCCAGCCTCGGGCAAATCCATTAGGAGACAGGCCCGAGCCCGAACCATAACCCCATCCTCCACCTGGGCTTGAACCCCAGGCCCAATTATAATCCCAGTTAGGTCTATGAGCCGCGCCACTTCCTGAGCTAGGCGACCCGGTTTCTGAGCTCATCTTTCTTCCGCCAGGGCTCAAGGCTAAACAACCGGTGGAGATAATAAAGAGAAAGAGAGCCAAATAGATAATTGAAATTATTCTTTGGAGTGACCATAATATTGGAGTTGTAGGACCATAGATATAGCAAGTGACATGTAAAGAACTATATAGTACAACACCACAATTAAAGAGTAGGTTACATAAATAATGAAATATATAGGAGATGGAACAACTCATGAACTTTATTTGGCAACAAGAACCCATATATCTTGGTATCCAGGTAAATATGCAGATTTTATAATGACTATGTATGGGAGCATATAAACATGTGAAAGAGTGAAGACATGATTATTATTCATGTCAAAGTTGGTAAGTGCCTTTATGTGCCAACGAAGGATCTAGGCTTCATGCCAAATAATATGAAATTAAGTAGCCTTACCTACCTCATTGTACGACCTCGTTATTACCTTGAAGTAACCTCCTTTTCCCCAAATACTTTTCAACTATAGAGTAGGTGATGAAACTAGAATTAGTAGCTAATAAATACATCTTGACAATGGAATCTCATAAAAAGTAACAAGTGGACGGGAAGCTTGTAATCATCAACGCAAGAGTATCCTTTCAACCTTTCCACCTCTAATCGTATTTTATAATATACATTATCATATACATGTCATGTCCATCTTGTTTTGTCCCATAGCAGTCTTACGACAACCCAAATAGGACAAGACTTAACAATTCTACACAACACACAAGTAGGCATCATAACATTACGTCCTTTCGCTACATCTCGACGTCGATAATCCCAATCTATTCCAACTTTAACCAAATTGTTCGTACCATATTTATACATAAAAACAATCCCAAAATAGTCCTCAAACAGTTCTAAAGTATACAGAGAATGTGAAACAACAATCTCCAATTATCAGCCCACAAGTTCCAACTACGAGCACAATTATGGTATCATATACGAACTCATTTTTATGGAAGATAAAAATGGTGCAGCAATCTTTCTATATTGGTACAGAACTATGACTCATTCGAAACAACAACCTTCTTTTATAATCAAGCCAACCAAGATGTGAAAAGTTTCCAACCAAAACAAGAAAAGTGTAGAACAATCTTGGGAACACATGTTGTCCAAAATTTCAGCATAAGTATAACCAACCTAGTCCCTTTTTTTCATGTAAAATCATACTAAACACACACGTATCTTTATTTACCTTTACCTACAAGGTGTAGGGCTTCTCCAAGAACCCAAAAACTCTTGTGGCTGCTTAGCAAAGTTAAGAAAGAGTTGAGAGAAAGCTTTGAAAAATCTGATTTATTTTTTCTAGTTGAAATGGCTTAAAGGTGCTACTTTTAATCCCTTTTAAAGGGACTCTTTGGCCGACATTCTTTTCTATTTTAAGCCTTATTCTATCAAGTGAGTAATGTATCATTTTGCCTCTTTCACTGGGGCCTCATTGGGTTCCAATTTGATGGGCCTTGGCTACCCATTTTTTCTTTTTTCATTTCACTTGACTTGGGCCCAAATCATCAAATGGGTTGTGAATGTTCTTCGACCCTTTTATATTCATCTTTGGCTGTAAATATTTTCCATTTGCAATACTAAAATGCAGGCTAAATTTACACCTTTAACATTGACTTTATTCATTATCGAACTTGGACAAATTTGGTGTCGGGCTCATATTCGTCTACCTAGCATATTTAAACTAAGTATGTAGGTAACTCACCTGCTAGCTTCCTAAGTCCTACAAGCACCTTACTTCTCTCACTTCATTTAAGGTTGTGATCTCCTCAATTTGACTTAAAAATTATATACACTCACTCATCTTAAACGCTAAACGTACAAATAGTCCACTAATCTTTAAACTCGAGCACTTTTAAAAATGGTTGCTAATTTGGCCAAGCCACATCATGTTCCATTTGCATAGAACAAATATATGTAAAGTGTAGGGTGTTACAAGAACTATCATTTTTCTTAACAAAGAACATCGGTACAACCCTTACTAGGCCTTGTAAAACCCTTTTCCAACAAATCACTCAATTTCTCCTTTAACTCCTAGGAATTAGGGTCTCACATCCTCCATATATACTGGACTATTTTAGGACTGTTTGGGTGTGTAAGTGTGTTGAAAAAAGTTTGGTTGATGTTGTGAAAGGGTGTGGATTGTTGGTGCTGAAATATAGAGAAAAGGTGCAATGTTACACTGCTTAATTATGGGTTGTGTGGAGTTGTTATGTGTTGTGCCTTGTGAACTATTGTAAGCGTATGATGGAACTAAAACAAGCTGAGGTACTCTATGTATACAAAAATATGTATTACGCAAATTCAATTAGAGGAGGAAGGGTTGAAAGAACACCCTTAGGTTGGTAAATATGAACTTGCTGCCTGAATGTTATTTTGGGTAAGATTGAACTGCCTATATGTGCTTATTAGCTACTAATACTACTTTTATTGCCCACTCTATTGTAGATAAATATTTGGGAAACAATGAGGTTACTTCAAGGTAATAACAAGGTTGTACAACAAGGTATGTAAGTCTATTCAATTTCATATTCTTTAACATGAAATCTAACACCCGTGTCACTATCAACCAGTGAGCTCCTCAAGTGTTGTTCCAATATTGGCATTGTTGTTATGTGGTGTTTCAACACCCGTGAAGCCAATTATGTCATTATACTCCTAAGTGGCACATTAATGTTACGTCCAATTCTTGTATTATTGTACTTCCTTAAGTGACCGTTGTCATTTTTTACCCTATGGGTAGATGGGTCCAAAGCATCAAAATTATCACGACTACCAAAGTAACAATCTCAAAAGTATTAAAGAATAACTTGAACATGACACAACATGGGTGGCAATCCAAGGGCAAGAGTCTCACTTGGTTTACGACGGTGGTAGCCCAAAGGAGAAAGCCTGGCATGGGTCGATCCCAATTTGCATAGATATTAGGATAGCATCCCAGGGTTTAAAATGCTTGGCATGATGGGTCATCCTCTTTTACCATTGATCAGCTGGTCATTCATAGTACACGTCTAAAGGAATTCTAAAGCATTATAAAGTAAAGAAAAGAATGTAATTTATATGGTTCCATAAGTATAACAGAGGCAGTCTTTTACTATAAGTTGTGCATATATATCTTGCTATTTGATTTCACTTGAGCTCTCCCTTCATATATGTTATTGACTTATATATTCAGTGCATTATTCTATACTGACGTCCCTTCTGGGGGATGCTGCAATTCATGCTGCTAGTACAGATACTCCAGCTAGTAGGCCTCCAGTGTAGTTGCACCCCACACCTAGCTGCTTTTGGTGAGCTCCACGTTGATTAGGGGCTTTACTGAGTCGTTAGTATATGCATTTTTGTATTGTATAATAGTTCAAAGTAAGGCGGGGCTTATTCTGACCTATGTTATCTTATAGAGACTTTGTAGACTTGTTGCATATAGTTCAGTTGTTTCTTGGGTCTAAATAGTTGTGGCCTCAATGGCCAAGTCTGGCATGTAAGTTTTGGTGGTATCTACTTTGATCTCTTATCTCTATAGTTTGCATAAACTTTCATCGATGTGTAGTTGCCATAATCATATACATAGTGAGCACATGTTGTATGTTGGTTCTCTAAGGCCTTGAGGGCATTGAGTGTCTGTCCATCCTTTATAGGTTTGGAGGCATGACAAGTTGTCTCTGGACTTCTCAATCATCATATCACGTCAAGGCCCTAGGCTTGGATCGTGACAATTAGAACACGCCTAGTGTTACTGACTGGATAAAGGTAGTAATGGATAGGAAAAGAGATTAATTAACAGGATTCAATTGATGTATTCTCATCTAGTCTACTAAACTAGGCCAATGGGAAGTTATACTTGGACTAATAGGTAATGGTTAGTAATACATACTATGGACATGGGCCAAGTCACATAGTGAAATTTTCCTCTCACCTTTGACTAAAGGGGTTGGTGAACTTTAATTATCATCATGCATGCTATACACTAGATAAGAATTATGTTATCATGTGATTCTGAGTTAGGAAATCATAGGGAACATAATACCCTAGTTGCTCTCTATTATTGATTTTTCTTATGTGATATTTAGTTTAATTTATTTTCTCATTGATTATTGCAACCCCCCCCCCCCTTGGGGAATTGAGTCGGTTAACTACTCAGATTACATATTGGTGAATTTTGTGAGTCTAGGCCATTTGGTAGAGTCAAAACATGAGGGGATATAAGCTAATCTTTCAAAGTCTGAAAAACCTTCTCACTTTGATCCGACCATACAAACTTGGCCTTATTTTGGGTTAACTTAGTCAATAGAGATACAAGAGATAAGAAACCTTCAACAAATATCCTATAATAACCAGCCAACCAAAGGAAACTTCGAATATTTGAAAGAGTCAATGGTCTAGACCAATTCTTTACGACCTTAGTCTTCTTTGGTGCCTTAATACCATTATCAGACAGCACATGACCAAGAAAAGCTACTTTACCAAACCAAAACTCACAGTTGCTAAACTTGACATACAATTGTTTCTCCCTCAAAGTCTAAAGAACCAACCACTAATCCATATGCTCCTGCTCACTTCTGGAATAAATCAGAATATCATTGATGAAAATTACCACAAAACTATCAAGAAATGGCTTGAAAACCTGATTCATAAGATCCATAAACATAGCTAGAGCATTAGTCAAACCAAAATACATCACCACAAATTTAAAGTGCCCATATCTAATTCAGAAAGTCATTTTGGGAATATCACATTCTCTAACCCTAAATTAATGGTAACTTGAATGGAGGTGAATCTTTGAGAAATGGGCAGCCCCTTGAAGTTGATCAAACAAGTCATCTGTCCTTGGCAACAGGTATTTATTCTTGATGGTTACCTTGATCAATAGCCTATAATCGATGCACATTCAAAGAGACCCAACTTTCTTTCTTACAAATAATACTGGAGCACCCCATGGCGATATACTTGCTCTAATAAAGCCTTTCTTCAATAAGTCTTTCAATTGGCCCTTCAAGTCCTTCAATTCATCCGATGCCATATGATAAGGAGGAATGAAAATAGGTTGAGTATCCGAAAGGAGATCTTCCCTTTCGGGAAGAATTCTAGGCAAAATCTTCCGAAAATACATCCAGAAACTCATTAACCACTGGAACTGATTCAAGAGTAGGTGGCTCGAATCCACATCTCTAACCCTCACAATATGATAAAATCACCCCTTAGAAACAACTTTCGGGCTTTGAGATAAAAGATAAACTGACCCTTAATAGCCAAATCACTACCCTTCCACTCAAAAACAGGCTCATCCGGAAATTGGAATTTGACTTTCCAAGTTCTACAATCTATAGAGGCATATCAAGCATACAACAAATCCATCCCAAGAATAATATCAAAATCAAACATCTCAAGTTCAATGAGATCACACAAAAGGAACTTTATGAAAAACAGAGAAAGAGCAACCCCAATAGACTTTTTGTGCAACAAAAGACTCACTCATAGGAGTATAGGCTAAAAGGGCTCCACTAGAAGTTCAATGCTCGATCCAAATTTTAAATCTAAAAGTGGAGTCAGAAAAGAAAAATTTGCACCCGAATCAAGCAAAGCATAAGCAACCAAATCAAAGACTTCAAACATAACAGTTATTACATCTGGAGTCTTCTCCACTTCCAGTCAAGTATGAAAAGCATACAACCTATTGTTTTGGGGGCACCACCTTTAGGAACCCTCGATTGGACTTTATCACCCTGAGCCATCTGACCTTGTCCCTTCGTGGCAAGTTTAGGACAGTTAGAAATCTTAAGGCACATATCACCACACCCATAGAAAGCACCCAAATCTTTCCAACAGGCACTCGAATGATTCTTTCCACACTTGTCACAATGGGGAGGTAATGACCCACCTTTAACCTAACCCTTGGGAGGAGGCACCGTAGCATTGGCAAATATCGGAATAGAACCTTGCCCTGTTAGAAGTGACCATAACAACCACCACCCTTGGAATTATACAACCCACCATAATAACAGGCACTCATAGAATCATTCACCCTCTTCAACTTGTGTTTTTCCCCTTCAGTCTATTCAGCATAAGTCATGAATCTGGAGATGTCCATATCCTGAATAAGCGTAACTGTATGACATTCTTTCACAACCAAATCATAGATCTTAGAACTACACTTTTGCATTTTTGCACGGGGATTAGCCACAAGTATAGAAGCATACATTGAGAGAATTGTTAACTTGAGGTAATAGTCCCTCACACTCATACCACCCTATTTGAGGTTGCTAAATTCTATCATTTTGGCCTCTCTAAGCTCAAGAGGAAAAAAACGATCCAGAAAGGCAAATTTGAACTTTTCTCAATTAACTCCATCACCACAGACCCTCTCCATCAACCATTGTGTGTACCATAGTTGAGCCACATCCTTTAACAGATAAATATCTAACTCAGCTTTCTCTACTAAAGTCACCCTTATGATAGAACCTTAAAGAGTTCATCAATGACGTCTTGAGCATTCTCATCAGCCTTTGACCCATAAAACTCCAAAGGATTCATTCGGGGGAAAAATCTCACTCCAGCAGCCAGAGTGGGAGCATAAGGAGGAGGATTAACCAACCTAACCTAGTTGGTCACCACTTGAGCAAGCATGGTAAAGGCAGTCCGGAATTCATCTTGAGTAAATGGCTCTTTCATAGGCTCTTGAGGGACTTGTCCCTCATCAACCAGGCCTTGTCTTGGTAGAGAAGCTCTTCTTAGAGGCATCTTCTGTAAGGAATTAAAGACATTGCCAAAGTTAGGAAGACTTGAGATATAGTTCACGGCAAAAGACATAAAGAAATAAGACGATTCCTAGAAGGCCATAAGCGCCTCCCATTCATAGGTATGGTGCACTTCACACCCCTGAATAAGACTCTACTCGACATGGCATGTTGGACTCCAAGGATCATTTACAAACCTAGTGCGCTCATACCAATCTTGTCACAACTCGATCCTAGGCCTAGGAGTGAGATGATGAATAGGAACCTGAGAGTCCTCGAATAAGCTTCATAGTATCTACATTCAAATCATCGGTTCGAAAGCCTATTGGAAGAAATAAACACGTATTCCTAAGGGCTGAAAAAGTATTACTCACGTTGTGTGGGATGGAATGAGACTTAGGACCTTCCACATTTCCACATCTCATTATAAGCAAATCAATATACTAGCAATATTCAATAGATAGCCACAATCACAATCTCCAAATAGCAAGACATAACACAAATCCTTACAAGAGTCTACATGTTGTCCAACAATACCTCTAAGTCGTTGAATAGGAGGGGGCCAAGAAATGTCCCGAGCTCACCTCAAAGTAAATAAAATATTAGCAGAAGTAACATAATCGGCATATGGAAGATTACTTGTCCTTGGATGATAGGACTAACCACAACAACTTTCACAATCCTAACTAACTGTCAAGAGGTGGATGAAAATAGTCTCCAGTGCTAACATGGTTAGATCATGTAGGCAAGGAGTACGGGTAAGTACATTTGATATACTAGTATGTGGGCATGCAATGCATATGAACTCATTAAACATGATGAATGAAATGCCATAATACTTCAATATAGAGGAGATGATAACATAACTCACATCCCAAACTCATTCGAGCAATTACATGAAATTTGCTCGATGAATTCATCCCATTGGGTGAGAGAAGATTGCATGCCAAAGGTAATCTATACCACATTATGAACCGATTATTTTGGTGTAATGGCCACCTTCTTTATGACCCAATCATTTTAGAAGGATTTCAAAATCATCTTAAAAAGAGGCATAAACATATACCTATGCTGGCACATAGTTATGGGACTTGGGTACTGGACCCTTACATATAGCCCCTCTTCCACAAGTCATTTTGGTTCTAGTCATTATCTCATAAGAATATATATACATATACATGCTTTCAAAAGAGGCATAAGACCTTTCAGATAATTTAAATGCATACTTAGGATTTAAAAGTAAAAAAATTCTTCATAATCCTGTACACATAGGCTAAAAAGTCAAATCATAATTCAATTCATGCTTTCATGTATATGAATGTATTCACATATATACAAAATGGTGTAAACACCCAAATTTTGCTCAAAGAGCTATATCATACACATTATGTGATCACATTCTTGTCATAACCATACTTTTCATCAAAATCATATTCATAAACATACTTGGGCTTAACCCAGTTCATAATCTTCATGAAAACTAATGCTCATATATGTATTTGCAATTAATGACAAGAAAATAGCATGGTTAATGGAGATTCATCACTAAAGCAATAATACAATATGAAATCCAAGTAAATCACATTCTTTTCATAACCATAATTTTCATCAAAATCATATTCATAAACATACTTGGGCTTAACCCACTTGATAATCTTCATGAAAACCAATGCTCGTATATGCATATGCAATTAATGACAAGAAAATAGCATGGTTAATGGAGATTCATAATTAAAGCAACAATACAATATGAAATCAAAGTAAATCCATGAGTAAATTCACCTTTAAATCATACTTTAGATTACCCATGTTTAAATTAACATTTAAGGGGATAATGCATATTCAAATCTACATAATATCAATGAAAATCAACAGATTAGGGCTTAAATCACTTTAAAAGTATCAATTGAACATATCTCATATCTCAATTGAATCAATTAAAATATAGATCAAATTACCCATATTCAAAGTAGGCTTGAAATTCATAAATCAAAAGGGTTAAAGTATTTGGAGTCTTCAAGGTTAAAAGGGACCATGAATCTATCTCACATATCTTAGCTAATTAAAATAAGCAAGAACAAATTGATTAAAGAAGATGATCCTTCCTTATGCACCAATCTAATTCTCCAATGGCACACTTGAGAGGAGTCCTTAGATGAGAGAGTTTGAAATTCTAGGTGTATGAAATGAATTTGAATAGGAATAGAGGAGTATGTCATTTCAGGGATTTAGAATAGGTTAGAAAATCATAAATGACCATTAAAATAACATAAATTACAAGAAATCTATGAATGAAATCAGCTTCAAAAAGTTGTCGGGATCGCATCAACAAGGCATACGAGTCGTGTGAAGTCACACTAATGGTATAGTGGGACAACACTCAAAAACTTTCACACTAACCAAGTTTTGAGGCAGTGGTTCCATACATAGAAAATTTCTAGACCAACACCCTTACGGGACACCACACGAGCTATGTGGGGCTGCACAACCAATGTTAGTGTTTGTGTGTGAGGTGCCTTAGCTAATATGTGGATTTCAAGCCCAAGGCTCCTCTCACGAGCAACCTAATCGCCAATGAGGTGTCAAACGAGCTATGAAGGGTGCCTCAGTCTTGAACCCCACCATGAGCCCAAGCACACTACACATAAGGGCAAAGGTGATAACATGCAAAGTAGAGATGACACAAACATGAGTGGTATGTACCCCTCAAGATCATTCTCAAGGAGTTAAGCAAAAGATCTCCAAGACCTATAAGAAATGTTCATGAACAAGGAAGCATTAGAGGAGTTTGAGGGTTACCAAAGAAAGGATTACAATGTGTGGAAGGTCTATCAAGGTAAGATGATGGAAGGAAAGAGGCCATACGTGCAAATGGCTACTACATGAATTCAACGATTTGAAAAGAAGGCAACCTAAGAAGGGCCTTACTCATTAAGGGTAAATTGTGAAAAAAATGTCTTCTTTTATTTACTTAATATAAATAGCCTTAGTTTATCATATGGAAGACTTAGACTATGTTGAATATCGAATGCTCAAATTATAGTATCTTCTTAGTGAGTAATTAGTGGGTAATTAGGTGAACTCTTAGAATTGTTAGTCGACTTGTTTGCTTGGTTAATTGAAGGATTCCCATTTGTGGTTCTTAGTTTGCTTCAATTTTCCTTTTAAGGTTTTATTTTAGTTGTTGAAATCAATTGGGAGGTGAGGGTTTTAGTCCCTTGTTACCCATAATTTAAATAGTTTATGACATCCAAGTTGAACAGGATCGAATTAAAACGTGTATTAACGGGGAAGGGCTTGTCCTGAAATGGATCTTTTGGGGATCTAATTTATCTAAATTAAATTCAAAATAGAACAGAAACTTACTTAAAAAACTTTTTCATGTAGGAGAATTACAAGGCTAGAAGATTGTAAGAAAATTTCTAAGGGAAGAATTTTAAACACACTCTAATTGTACAAGAGAGAGTCTTAAATAGACCTCAAGAGAAAAGTAAGTGCATCTAGTGTGTACACGTGGATGGATAAGATGTTGCTGACAGAGTGCTAATGGGCAATGGGTCCTACCTCTAGGATAGGGACAGATGCGTGCTTATCAATTTTTCTTTCCAGGTTGGAAAGTAGTGATAAAGTAAGCACTCACGAGACCGAAAGTGGGCATACCCACTTTAATAAAGTAATTAAGTTTCTTCAAAAGGTGGGGAAACATGTCTTGGGCTTAGAGTAGTACCCCACAAGATTCCTCTTAGGAATAGTAAAACGTCCCTTGGTGAAATGTAATTTCGGTTCTTTGAACCTCTACTTTCCCACAAAGGTCAGGTTCCTATTCGTAATAAGGATCTTGATAGGACTGTTCTAATCCTTTCAGAAAACACATATTACCATTGTTGTTGTCTTCAGATAAGGTGGCTTTAGTAAGGAGGTGTATCAGTGCATCTTCTTCCTAGTTGTTAATGTCCAGAAGTGCCTGCTTGAGCTTCTTCTTCAAGTCTTCTTTGGACGACGGGGACTGCATCGGAGTCTTTCCTTTGCTGGATGATTTGGGTTTTGGAACCCATCCTTTTATGTTGATTTCCTTAGTCAAGTACCAAATCCTTTCGAACTCTGCTATTGCAAAATTCCAGGTGATAATGTAAGAAATCCTCTTTTGGATGAAATATTTGCACATTTTGATGTGTGCTCGTAATGTTGAAATCTCCTGCTTTACTTGGAGTCGTCGAATTTCTAAAGGAACTATTGAGGAAGGATTTCTTGTCTTCCTCTGAAAGTTTTCTGCCAGTCGTAAAACCTTTTGGGAATGATGGTTGTAGTAACCTCGAGGCTATACTTGATAAACCAGGTATGGTTGGGTCTGAGGTACATAAAATTGTACCAGGCTTGCTTATACGTATACCAATTGTACGTTTGAGGTTTATGCAACATACTCAGAGGTATAGGAGTCAACAAATGGTCTACGGTCCATTCAAATGGGGACACGATCTTTTTGATAGTACATCGAGAGTACTGGATAAAATTCTGGTCTCTTTCGCCAAAGGTATGTTCAACCTCAATGGAGTCTGTATCAACTAAGATTGCTTCAAAGAACAATCGAGTGTGCAAAGGGTCCTTACTATCAACATAGTTTTGGTTGTTGTAGCAAGGTTTGATAAGGTCTACTACTTTCCTATTTCCGTATTCCTTTTCGAGGGCAAGTATAGATATTACTTTGGAAGTAATGTATTCAAAGGTTTCCTCGTAGGCTTTAAGGTTATGGGCCTTGGGTTGGACCTTAGGATCTACTGCTTGGGCGAAGGATTCAGGATTTTTCATTTCATAACTCTTCTTGTTTTGGACAACTGAGAGAGGTTGGGAGGCATATTTAGATTTAGGCTTTGGGCTTGGGATTTTGGGTAAGTCTCCAAGGATGGAAAATTTATTTTTTCTTGCACTTGGGCCAAGAAAAGGTAAGGGGGGAATAGAAGGCCTTAGTGGGACTAGGCCTAGTGAGAAAGGTCTGGCTGATGGCAACTGCCTTTCATTTTTGACGTTCTTGAATGGCGAGTTAGGTCTTGCTAGCTTGATGACCCTATAGGAATTCACGAGTTAAGAAATCTGGGAGAGAGTTGTTTTCTCCTTTAATGAATTCAATTTTAAAATCAAAGCTAGATAGGAGAGCTTGCCATCTAGCAAATATTTGTTTTGAAACCAGATTTTTACATCCTTTTGCAAAATTTCTTTGGCTGACTTACAATCAACCCATAGTAAAAATTCTTTATTAATTAAATCATCTTGAAATTTTGTGATGCATAGCACTATAGCCAAAACTTCCTTTTTGACGGTACTATAATTTTTTTGGGTAAAGTTCCATACTCCAGAAGTAAATCTCACAAGTTGCTTAACCTTTTATTTCAGGATACCATCATAACCTATATCAGAGGCATCTGTTTCCACAATCATACAAGCTTCAGGATTAGAAATCCCTAGGCAGGGAAGATTTTGGACAAAAGTCTTAATCTTCTTAACACTATTGGTTTTTTATCACTCCATGCTGAGGGATTTTTCCTAAGTCTTTTGTAAAGGGGTTCACAGACCTACCTAATGTTTGGAATAAAATCCGCAACATAATTAAGGCTTCCAAGGAACCTTTGGAGCTGAGTTTTGTCCTTGATTTCATCAGGGAACTTGTTGGAGAACTCTATAGCTCGACAGATAGGTTTATGACTACCTTGGTACAAATCATGACCTAAAAGCCTAATTGAGGTCTGAAAAAGCTTAATCTTCTTCGCACTCACAACAAGTCCATTTCTTTTAACAATGCTAAAGAAAGTATGTAAATGTTTAAAGTGAGAATCTATGTCCTTAGAAAAGATAAGCACATCATCAATGTAAACAATTGACATATAACTGTAAGGATTGAAAATGCTATTCATGATATTTTGAAATTTAGAGGTAGCATCTTTCAAACTAAAGGGCTTAACATTCCATTCATAATGTCCAAAGGGTATGTTGAATGCAGTCTTACACTTATCCTGCTCAGCAATTTGAATTTGCCAAAAACACGATTTCATATTAGGCTTGCTGTAAAGATTAGCTTTATAGGTTCGTTTAAAAAGATCTCTTTTCTTAGGGATCGGATGTCTGATCCATTTTAAAACAACATTCAAAGGCTTGTAATTAATTTCTAGCCTTAGCGCGCCTCTTTCCTTTTTCGCACTATTATTAACATAAAATGTAGAACAACTCCAGGGAGAGTTAGAGGGACGAATAATACCATTTTTTACCAAATGGTCAATTTCCTTTTTACAGAATTCCATCATTTCTTGATTTATTTGAATAGGTCTCGCCTTGGTGGGGATATCCTTTTCGTCAAAACTAGAAATGTATGGCAGTTCAACAGAATGCTTTTTCCTTTCCCAAAAAGCAATTGGTAAATCAGAGAAATTTTCATTTTCAAAAGTTTTTTGAAGGGCTTCGATCTCAGTGACCATTATCGGGGTTTTTAAATTTGCTTGGTTTTTTCAATCTTAATTTCCAGCTTTAAAAAAGAGATATAGTGAGAAAGAGATTAATCTTAAAAACATATTTATTTTTCAAAAAAGAACTTTCTTCAGGAGAAAGGGATTTAACAAAGGGGAAGAAAACCTTTTGATCAAGGATACAAGCATGAATACCATCAAAATCATCAGTATAAGGTATTAACTGATTAATGAAAGGCAATCCAAGGATAATATCTTTATTGATATTTTCAGTAATAACAAAATCATTCGTAAAGAAAATATTATTATTGTAGATATGAGCTTTAGACAATTTATAGTTAATCTTCATCCGCTCTCCTGTCGCGGAACACAAACGAGTAGTACTTTTTTCTAAGTACTTCAAGGGGATGAGGCCTTTTACAAGACAATTGTGATCCGCTCCACTGTCAAGCAATACAATCTTGTTGAGAACCAAGTCTTTAGCAACAACCAATTTAATAGGTATATGCTGACTTAGAGATTTGATGGCAAGAATAGAAGGATGAGGTTCCTGAAGGGGATCAAACTCTTTATGTTCTCCTGGAAAGTCAGGTTATACAGGATGATCAGAATCAGGGAAAGAAATAGATTTTCCTTTATAATTTTGAGAGGAGACATCTCGAAGGACCTGGTTGGTGAGAGTATCTACCTCAATCTTTTCGAGTGTAGACTTAATATCCCTGACTTCTTGCTTAAGAGAGTTCATTTCTTCTCGCAAGTCAGAGGTCGAGGGTTCAGAAGGTTTATCAAGCCTGGACAGAAAATTCTTCATGTTAAAAGGCTCAATAAACCTAGAAGGTTTCTTCCCTTGGGAATTGAGAATGAGCTTTTTCAATTTGATAAGATATTTGGCACGAGACTCTTCATCTTTGATGTGGTTAATGATATCAAAGAGAACATCTTTAGAATCCTCAGTAATAACCTGAACAGTGTTCTTTTTGCAATAACAAAAAACACCTTCACAAGATTATTCTTGACCAAATTGACTCTCATCAGTCTCATAACCGACATTGATATTTTCTTCATCGCTATATTCGTCTAAAGAAGAGTAGTCCAAAGAAGAATCACTATCTTGGAGGATAGAAAAGAGTTTTTCTTTATTATCATCATCCATACTTAAAAGGTTGATTTTTTTCTTCTTACACGAAGACTTACACTAGTTGGCTCTATTGTCGGATTTTCTACAGTTCCAACAAACATCCTCTTTATTGGAAGGTCGACCCTTCTTAAACTTCTTCCTAGGTTTATCAGGTTTATCCTTGGAAGGACTAGGTCTAGTTTTTCTAGCCTTATGGGAGGAATTCCTAGACGATTTGTTGGCAACCTTGGAAGGAGGAGACTCTAGTTTGGTAAAAGCAAAGTCACGATAGAAGCTTCCTAATTCAGCTTTAGAGGTCAACCGGTCCTTTTTTGGTTGATTCATAAGCTTAAGGTCAATAACTCTTCTAAGCCTACAGTGTTGATTAAACTAGCAATATCCCCATAGATCATCTGACTATAAGGGATTTTGTCTTCGCATCTATCACGAATTTTGGTTCTAACATTATCTACAGACAGAGAGGGTAAACCACTAATAAATCTTTCTTTCCAAAAGTCACTATCATAGTCTGGCCTGATCATGACCTTGGCAAGGAAATTATCTTTGTACTACCTAAAGTCAGTCAATTTGGGGCAAGACAAGTTGTTAAGGATTTCAAGACTCCTATATTGAAAGTGTTTGGGCTCACCTACAAAATGTTTAGAATTTTGGTAGAGCAGGGTCACACAGGCATCCTCCTTGGGTTAATGAACAGTAGTTTCTGTGCAACCTTCAACCTTTATAGTAGTTGAAATAGTGGTCACGCCAAAGATACTATTTTTTAGACTATCAGTGAAATAATTATCCCTTCAATGTCTGAGCATACCAGTGAATCCTGCGGAGATTAGGGTAGATGCCTCTTTGTCAGAAGAACCCCTAACCTTGTAGGCAGTTATTGCAACACCCATTTCATAGAGTTTATTGTAGATGTGGTATTCAGACAGTCTATTAATATTTCATTCAGTGAGATCACTGCCTGTAAAAGAGGAAGAGGAAAGGTACGGGTTTTCCTCAAACTGGATATCTGGGAAAGAGGGTCGGCTGTAATAATTTTTTCGAGTATGATATCGGTATAGCGAAAATTTGGAAAGGTTGTCTTCTGTCAGGGTCTGAACACTTTCGTTCTCCTTCCCTTTATCCGATTTATCAGAAATACTAAAACGGGTCAACTGCTCATCAATTTGGTCAAGAAGTTTTCCAGAATCTTTAAAATCATCACTTAGCTTAGGAAATCTATCTTTTGAAAACTTATGTGGTTTGAAGATAGGGTTAGACTCAAACGTGCCAAGACTAGTACTGGGCCTGGAAAGACTAGGAGTAGAAAAATCGATTTTGTTTTGGTTTCTTCAAGTTGTTGAGAAACAGTGTACAAAAGTCGATTGGGATAGTTATTTTGCTGAATAACTTAATCCAAATCTTTGTTCAAAGCAGTAAGATTAGGTTTTCACTCTTTAGTGTAAGAGGTGAGGCTGTAACAATCTCATTCACATGAGGAATTTTGATTCCTTCAAGAAGGGGAATGGTAGACTCAACAACTTTGTTAGTCTTAGTATACCAGTTGTTAACCAGGACTGAAAGAGACTCTTTTTAGTCATCTAATTTTCCAGTGATTTCAAACTATTTGAAAAATTCAATATCACATTTTAAATGTTTCATATCAGAAATTCATTCTTTTGAAAACAAAAACTTTTGTTCCTGATAAAAGGTATTTGCATACCATAAAGTTCTGACTCTATTCTCTGGTGCCTTCCAAAGAGCTTTTAAAGACTTCATGTCAGGAGAAAAATCATTTTCAGAAGTTATAACACCCAAGCCAGGGTCTGTGTATTGCCTTGGCGGCTCTATGTCAGACTCTATGGGACTGCTAGGTTCCAGGACCTTAGGTATGTAAAAAACTTTAGGGATCTCTCCCATAAAATCTACTCCACTAACTTGACCCTTTTCTGAAGATTGAAAAGATTGGCAACGCGAATGACGCGAATCTAATTCTTCCTCTGAGGGTTTGGAAGAGGTTTAAGTAGAGGCGAAACTTTGATGAGCACTACTGTCGAGAAATTTAAGATCAATTGAACCATCCATATTCTGGATGATTTGTTCATTCTGTCTTTTCTTGGGATGAGAGGGTAACAGTTTCTTAATGGCCTCAAAATGCCAATCATTATCAGTAAGGAGGTCATTCCATTTTCAAAGCCGAGAAATAAAGATAGTACTATGATCATGATTTTCTTCCATAAGCATAACAACACCTTTTACACTCTCGATTCTAGCCTTCAGAGCTAGAGTGTTCCCATGAATCTGTAATAGAGTTGGTATATAACAGCAAACTCTCTAGTCTCAGATTTGTTGTTCATATTTTTAGTCTTAATATTCAGAGTTAAAGTATCCATAACATTTGGATCATTAATATCCACAGAGAAATTAGGGTAGCAATTAAAGTAAACAGGACTATCCAAACCCTTGAGGATATGATTAGAGTTTGTGTTTTGGAGTTTAAGGGTAGTTGGGATGAACATCTTCCACTCATTGAGTTTTCTTACAACAATAGCTATCAGTCAAGCATTGGTATGGGTCCTTTTGAATCTCTTTATGATAGGAGTTATAGATCCCTGGTTGGGTGGTTTGATATGGGGGAAATGTCTTTCTTAAATCTGTATTGTGTCATAGAAACCTTGGAGAAGGTGAGGTTGATAAGGGAAAGTTGAAAATAGTCCAAAGTAGACAAAAGTCCTGTTCTGATTTGAGGAGAAGAGATCTTGACTTTAAGGTTGGCGTTAGGTTTACTTGAAAGTCTTGCCTATGAAGCATGTGGTTCGATTCGACAAAAAGGGGAAATTGAGATCAACATTTGCGGATCCTTATAAAGTTTTGAGGAGAGTGGATAAGGTTGCATATTAGTTGGAGTTGCCTATGGAGATGAATATGGTTGATCCAGTCTTCCATGTGTCCACGTTGAGAAAGTGTGTGGGTGACCCAAGTGCTATAGTGCCATTGGATGTTTTCGGTGTTGTAGAAGATAATTTGACCTATGAGGATGTCCTGGTAGAGATTTTGGATAGACAATTTAAGAGGTTGAGAAACAAGGATGTAGCGTCAAGGTCCTTTTGGAGGAACCAACAAGTTGAAAGTGTCACATATGAAGCTGAGGCGTACATGAGAAAGCGATACCCATATCTCTTCCTCTCTTCTTAAGCTGAAGGTACTAATTTAAGTCGCCTACACGATTTTAAGTCTTAAGTTTCAGTCTTTATGTCATTTTACATGCATTCATGTTTATGTTGACAAGTTTATGGTGATTTTTGACACTCATGTTGAGATTTTTAAAAATGATGTTTAAATGCATTTGTTCCATTCATGTCGGGCTGAAATCTTCATGATCACTTCTCTCATGCATGTTTCTTTGACATTTGAGGAAGAATGTTTCCAAGGGGGAGATATTGATACGCCCCAAAAATGTAATTTTCATAATCGTAATTTCCATATATCTCAAAATTCGTGAATGATATCAAATATCTGACTTCATATTCTCGATCAGGTAGAAAAATTGAGTGGGAAATGGGTAAAACTCAAATCATAGAGGACCCATAGATCAGTGTTAAATTTTCCTCCATGATTGGGTCCGAGTTGCGGACCAAACACGGACTAATTCAACTTTGTCCTTCGTTTTTCATTTTGGCCAAGGGCATTGGGGTTATAACCCCATGCCCACTTATGCGTGAAAACACCTATACATAGCCATTTTTCAACTCTATATCACTCCAGACCCTCTCCAAGACTTAGTCAAATATCTTATTCAAATTTCAAGCTTAACTTTGGAACTCAAGGATTCTCTTCAAGCTCCAAGTTCATCTCAAAAAAACCCAAATTTGAGGTATATGGGCGTCATCCATGGGGTCCTTTCACCCATGGAGCCCAATCACCCTTTTTTTTATGAAAATTACATATTTACAATTTCTATAATCTATTGCACTATGGATTATGAATATAAATTATGTTGGAGTTTTATGAAATGTTGATTGGTTATTCATGACTATTCATTTCAAGCTTATACCATGAATGTGTTTTGATCTATTGGACTATGCATATTTTAAGCTATGAAACTAATTGGGTTGTCATTGGAAAACTTTCTAGTAGGAGCATGAGACGACCCTTGGCCTTGATGAAATGGCCATCTTTGAGACCTTGGAACTAACCATCGAAATGGCCCCTCTTGGCCTCATTACCTCTTCTCTTTCTCAACTTTTCCCCCTCCAATTGTTCGGATAAATCATGAGATGGGACAAGTCCATATCACCTATCAACATGGCGGTGCGAGACTCCTCATTCACCAAATCGGATACACCCATCACAAACTTGTTCATCCTATACCTTGGCTTGGCCACCAATTCTGAGCATATTTAGAGATTTGGTTGAATTGCAGGGCATACCCCTCACACTCATTGACCCTTTCTTCAAATTGATCTCCTTCATCTTGTCCTCCCTAAACTCAAGAGGGAAAAATTGGTTGAGAAATGCCACCTTAAACTCCTCCCAAAGGATCACATTGTTGTTTGCCTTCTCCTCCTTCCATTGTGTAAACAATATTTAGCCCACCCCTTTGAATTGGTAAGCCACCAATTCCGCCTTCTCCTGCTATCTAACACCCATGATAGATAACACATTGTACACTTCATCAATAAATTGTTGAGGATCTACATCAACTTTAGACCCATGGAACTCTGGTGGGTTGATTCTCATAAAATCTTACCCTAGATCAACTGAGTAGAACATGAGGGGCTTGGGTCCCTTGGTTGATTTGATTAGTCATGGCTTGGGCTACCATGGCAATAGAATCAAGAACTCTTCATGAACCAGTTGTTCTTCGAGTGTACGAGCTCTTCTTTCTCTTAGGAATATATAATCTCGTATAGAACAGAACATTCATTAGGGGAAAACCTTACCTTAACTTCTATAACACAACATGGATCAAGAAGGAGGGAAACATTTCCTAAAACACCTCATAGCCTCTTACTCATAGTTGTGGTGCACGTCACAACCATGAAATACTCTAATCATCGCGATGTGTTGGATGTCGAGGACTATTAACAACCTAGTGCTCTGATACCATCTTTACCACGACCCAGACCAAGGGCCTAGATGTAACACGACGAATGGGGAATTGGAAAGAACTCCAAACAAGCCTTTTTCCTTGGTCATGGAAGCAATTAAACAACAACAAGAGAACATAAAATAAGGATAAAGAGGCTAAGGGAGTCTTTCATAGCTTAAATACAAACAAGGGTCAAGAGAGTCAAAGCCCAAAGCATCATTATATTACTTGTCCAACAACACCTCTAAACTTAGAATTGAGCGGGGGCTAAGATAACTTTTTGGCCTCAACCTCATAGTCAAAAGCATACAATAAAAGAAAGAGAGTCTTTGCATAACATAAGATCAAAAGATATCATCCTCGGAGTTGAGGACTCACCAAACTTGCTTCAAAAATAGTACTAACCACATGGAGGAGGAAGATGATCACGTGGACCTCCAGTTCCTACATTATAATATCCTGTAGGCATGGAGTATGCATTAGTACATTTGAACATACTAGGTATGTAGGATGCATTACAACAAGAGATTGGCAGCATAAACAAAATGCATACATAAAAGCAATGTATATGCATAATAATAATAAGGCATGCATGACTGGTGCTTGAAGTGAAACGTGCTCATATAGAACATATTACATGCACAGGAATATAACAAAGAGATTAAGGCCTACCACCCCCTAGGTGAGGCGATTGAGGTACAAACCTCCCAACATGGTTGCACGGGCCTACCACCCCCCGAGCGAGGCGATTGAGGTACAAATACCCTAACATGGTTACACGGGCCTACCACCCCTCGAGAGAGACGATTGAGGTACAAACTCCCCACATGGTTGCACGGCCCTACTACCCCCTGAGTGAAGCGATTGAGGTACAAATCCCCCAACATGATTGCATGGGCCTACTACCCCCCTGAGCGAGGCAATTGAGGTACATACCCCCCAACATTGTGTTCAGGCCTACCACCTCCCGAACGAGGCGTGGTCAACTTGAAATACTATAGATACTATTCATGATATCACACATATATACATTCCTTTAATCATAATAAAGTCATTCAACTCTTATGTCATGCATTAGACCTTTCAATAACTCAAGATTCCATTACCAGACATTTTATCAAACATTTGGTAGGTGTGTAATACTAGTACAAATCCATGCAATTCAAGAATGAAATCATGTGAGAAAAATCTATGGAACCACCAATACTCGATAATACCCTTATACAAGATACATCAAAACCCCTTATCAAATCACACAATGGATAATAGATTCATCACTCAAAATATGCTTAAACAATCACAATTTTATTAAAACCCAACATAGTTTATAACCAAATTCATAATATGTAAGACCTATAAGTAAATCAACTTAGAAACATGCAATTTATGTATAAAAGAAAGGTTGGGCACCATGGGTGAAAAGACCCAATGGTTAAAACCCACATACCTCAACTTTGGAGATTTCTTTGATAAAATTTGGTTGAGAACTTGAAGCTTGAATGAAATCCTTAGATCCGAAATGAGATTCGAACACTTAAATTTTGGGTGAAATATTTGTCTAAGTGTTAGAGAGGGTTTGGGGAATATCTTGGATGATATGGAGTTGAAATATGACTAAGTATAGGTGTTTTTACACACGTGGCAACAAAAATACATGTCTCTATGTCCTAGTAGCGTCGTGCCAGGGGCATGGATCAACACTAAATAAGGAATATTTGGAAAAATGAAATTTTGACATGGTTGCTCTAAAATCGGGGTTAGACCCATTTCCTACTCAATTTTGCCTCCTGTCATGAATATGATACTAGAATTTTGATATCACCCACGAATTTTCAGATACATAAAATTATGATTATGGGCACTTCCGAGGAATATTTTGAGTTACTTTTTGGGGTCATTTCACCTCAAGTCCGATTGGGTGGTACATTTCTTCTAACTTTGGGTCTAACATTATTGGGTGGTACAACATTATTCTTCCTCCGAATTGCAACTATGGTCTCATTCTACTCGGTAATCATATTTCTCATCTCATAAAGTTAAAGGTTCCATCTCTAGAATCATTGGTGCATAGCTTGAAGGGTGAATTCATTCCTTCCTTTGATCTCAGCTTCCAAACAAGCCCTTTCTTCATCACCACCTGAATTAGACATCTTAAAGAAAAATATCAATCACACACTTAATATGGCTTTTACCCTCTTTTAAACTCATCCACACTTGCCTTTTCCCCCTCAAATAACCTCTGAACAAGAGAACTTTGTAGATTTATAATTAAATCCAAACAAGTATCAAGTTCTTAGTAATAACTATAAATTTTTTGGGGCACAAAAGAAAGTAAAGAACTAGTCCTAGAACAAGTAGGATTTAGTTGAAAGAAAACGCGAATAAAAAGGAACTTACTTAAAATTATATAAGAATAAGAAAATAATTTCCAGTGTCCTCAAAGATTTATAATCGCTTCTTCTTAACTCCTTTATATTTGGAAACGCTAAAGCATGATTTTGAGGGTAAGTAAACGGATTTCTTGGACAACAAGTTATCTCCTTTTTAAAAACTTTTGCTTTTATTGATTTTTCTTACTTTTTATTACTTTTTCTTTGCTATTTACATTCAAGAAATTCAAAGATTTACCAAGAATATAATCTTGATAGAGTCGCTCTGATACCACTTGATAGGATTGAGGTTAGAAACAATACTAAGATGGAGGGAATACTAGAATGCGGAAGCAACAACAAAAAAATAAAGATAAAAACTAATTAAAGATATGATAAATCCAAATGAAAGATACAAGAATTTCCAAGAAATTGATATTCCAAGGACTTGACAAGATTCAAGTGACAACGTAAAGATTTATGGAAGAAATCTAACGCATTTACTTGAGAAAACGAATCAAAATGTTAGATTCGGATCTTGACCACTTTATGAGTAACTAAAGACAGTAATTAGTATGTAAAATAATCACATTCTATAGAATACCAAGAAGAAATCAAATATTTCACAAGAAGAAAGTACTTTATACCTCAAACTATGAACTAGTCAGGTTTAACGATAAATTCTCAAAGAGCAAGTCATAAAGGTTCAACAGAACTCTCTCAAATATTATTAATATCAATCTAATTGTCTTTAATAAAAGAGGAAAAACTCCTAATATATTATTGGGTCCTTGGATATTCGAAGACTCCTTAGATTAAGCCCAAGGAGTATCCAAAACCTAGAAGGAAAAATTACAAGGTAAATCCTACTCTAGAAAGGAAATAAAGTTACCTTAACTAGGAATAGAGCTAGAGTTCTAGGAAAACATTAAATGATACTAGGATACCTTAAATAGAACAAGGAAACCATTAATAACCTATATATTGATAAGGAAATAAGGTAAAACCCAACTAGGAAAAGAATCTTGATAATTTTGGAAAGTTTGACTAGTCTTCTCTGCAAACTTGGGTAGAAAGCAACCTTTGTTGCTACTGATTCTTGGACTCTTCTTGGTGTTTTTTTCATGAAATTTAACCATAAAGTTCTTCATCTTGGACTTGAATTAGGGCCACCAAAATAATTGTACCATTTGGATAATTCATCCTTCTTGGGTTTTAGCTCTTCTTCCCCAACAAGACACCTTTGGATCTGCAATTAAAGCCCATTGAGCTTATCATTAAACTCCTAGGTTTGAGATCTTGTTATGAGAAATTCAAAAGAAAAATCCATGAATTTCCAATAAATTGATATTCTAAGGACTTGACAAGATCCAAGTAACAACGTAAAGATTTATGGAAGAAATCTAATGCCTTTACTTGAGAAAATGAATCAAAATGTTATATTCAAATCTTGACCACTTTATGAGTAACTAAAGACAAGAATTATCATGTGAACTAATCACCTTCTAAAGAATAACAAAAAGAAATCAAAGATATCACAAGAAGAAAGTACTTTATACCTCAAACTATGAACTAGTACAAGTTTAAAGATAAATTCTCAAAGAACAAGTCACAAAGGTTCAACAGAACTCACTCAAATATTACTAATATCAATCTAATTGTCTTTAATGAAATAAAAAAGACTCCTATGTACATTATAGGGTCCTGGGACGTCCAAGACTCCTTATGTTAGGCCCAAGGAGTATCCAAAACCTAGAAAGAAAATTACAATGTAAATACTACTCTAGAAAGGAAATAAAGTTATCTTAACTAGGATAGACCTAGTAGTTCTAGGAAAGCATTAAATGGTACTAGGATACCTTAGATAGAATAAGGAAAACATTAATAACCTATATATAGATAAGGAAATAAGGTAAAACCCAACTAAGAAAAGAATCTTCACAAACTTGGAAAGTTTGACTAGTCTTCTCTGCAAACATAGGCAGAAAGCAACCTATTTTGCTGCTGATTCTTGGACTCTTCTTGGCCTTATTTGCATGAAATTTAACCTAAAATTCTTCACCTTGGACTTGAATTAGGGCCACCAAATAATTTTACCATTTGGACAATTCATCCTTCTTGGGCTTTAGCTCTTCTTCCCCAACAAGACACCTTTAGATCTGCAACTGAAGCCCATTGAGCTTATCATTAAACTCCTTTGTTTGAGATATTGATATGGGCCTCCTTTGATCTTCTAAATCTTTATCTTTCTAATCCTTTTCCATTAACGAAGTAGTACTTCGTATGATGCTATCATTCCCCTCTTCTTTAAGAGAATTCATCCTCGAATTCAAGTCTGCATCAAAATGGGAAAGATCAGAAACATTAAAAGTAGCACTAACTTGGAACTCACTAGCAAGATCAAATTTATAAGCATTGTCTCCAATCCTTTCAACATCAAAACAACAGCTACATCCTTACTAGAGGCATCACACTTAACTTCAAAAGACTTAGAAAAATCGGGTAATTGCAAAAGAGGAGCATAACATAATTTTTCTTTCAACAAGTTAAATGCATCAACATGTTCCTTTCCCCATAAAAAAATCTTATCCTTCTTAATGACTTCAGTTAAAGGAGATGCAATGGTGCTAAAGTCCCTCACAAACCTTCTATAAAAACTAGCAAGTCTATAAAAACTCCTAACTTCTGTTACACTATTAGGTCTAGGCCATTCTTTAATTGCTTTGATTATATTACCATCTACTTCAACTCCCTTAGAACTTACCACAAAACCTAAGAAAACTATACGATCCATACAGAAAGTACACTATTTGAAATTAGCAAATAAGCTAATTTCTAAGGACATCAAAAACTTGTTTTAGGTACTCTAAAGTGTTCATCTAGATTTTGAGAAAAATCAAGATGCCATAAAAATACACCACAACAAAATTTTCATGAAAATATTTAAAAACATGATTCATTAGTCTCATAAATGTGTAGGGTGCATTTGTTAAGCCAAAAGGCATAACTAACCACTCATAAAGTTGCTGGTCAAGGTCAAAGGCAAGAAGGTCCGATTGTAGGTACTGGTGGTGCAGATAGGGAAGCTAGCACATGGATACGTTACTTTCTTAATTTGGACCCTCCTACATTCACTGGGTCAAATCCTAAAGAAGATCCACAAGACATTATTGACCTAATCCATTGCACCTTGGATGTTATGCATTTAAGTGGTATAAAAGCTGTTGAGCTAGCAGCATAGAGATTAAAAGGGGTGACTACATTGTTGTGTGAAACTTTGAAGCATTCTAGGGGTGCGGATGCACCTCTAGTTAATTGGAAAGAGTTAAAAAAGGCATTTCTCAAGCACTACCTACCATTAGAGATTCGAGAGGACCATGCAGATCAATTCTTAAATCATCGCCAAGGAGGTACGAGTGTAAGAGAGTATAGTCTTCAATTTAATTCCTTCGCTAGGTATACTTCTAATGTGTTTGCTACTATAGAGGATCGAGTTCACCGATATGTGGATAGATTAGATCCATACCTGGGTAGAGATTGCACCATTGCATCCTTGAATAAAGACATGGATATAGCGAGTATACAAGCTTTCGCATAAAAGTTGGAGGATCAAAGGCAATATAGGAGGACCCAAGAGTAGGAAAGAGCACAATCCAAGAGGGTTAGATATACGGGGCAGTTTACAACATTCCAAGGTGAGTTTAGGCCTCAATTTTATAATAGACCACCAAGAGCATCATTTTCCTAATCTACTGCTAGTGCTCTACCTATATATCAAGGGTCCAAGGGAAATCAATTTGCGCGACAAGGTGAAAAAATCTAAGTTTCACAGATATCAGAGCACTAAGAGCAAAGAAGTATGAGTCAATCAAGACCTCCTCGACAACCTTGTAAGCAATACAAGATGACTCATCTAGGTGCATGCCTATTTGGCATGGATGTTTGTTTTGTGTGTGGTACATTAGGTCATATGATGAGAAATTACCCTGAACAGGATATAAGTGGTATGGCCACAAGTACTGGATCAGTTATTGCATCATAATCAACAGTCCCTTCCATAGGTAGGGGTCCACAATTGTCTGCAGGTCGTGGCAAGGGTGTTGGAGATGTAGCTAGTTCGAATGCAGCTTAAATTCGCATGTATGCTCTAGTACATTGAAAAAAATTGTAGGTTTCCCTGGATGTGGTTATAGGTACATTGTCCATCTTTTCACATATTGTATATGCATTAATTGACCAAGGATCTACTCTATCATATATTAGTCCATTAGTTGCTTGGAAGTACAAAAGATTACCCGAATTATTGATTAAATCATTTGAAGTATCTATACCAATTGGTGATTCTATTATAGCTTGAAGGGTCTATCGTGATTACATAGTAACTACTTATGATCGTGATTACATAGGAATTACATAGTAATTCCTGACCTTGTCGAGCTAGAAATGATATATTATGATGTTATAGTGGGTATAGATTGGTTGGCTTCGTGTAATGCCATGGTGGATTGCCGAACTAAGATGATGTTGTTCCATTTTCCAAATGAGGCAGTCCTTGAATGGAAAGTTAATATTGGGGCGCCAAGAGGTAGGTTTATTTCCTATTTTAAGGCAAAGAAGATGGTGTCTAAAGGTTACATATGCCATTTAGTGAGGGTGAAAGATATAGATTCAATCTATTACGGTGGTGAATGAATTTCCGAATGTATTTGTTGAAGATCTTCCATGTTTGCCTCCCGAATAAGAAGTTAAGTTTGGTATTGATGTGCTCCAAGATACATAACCTATATCCATTCCCCCATATAGAATGGCTGCGACAAAATTACGAGAGTTAAAGGAGAAATTAAAATAAGATTTTCTAGAGAAGGGATTTATATGACCTAGCATGTCCCTTTGGGGAGCACTAGTTTTATTTGTTCACAAGAAAGATGGCTTGTTGAGGATGTACATTGACTACCGACAGTTAAATAAGGTAACGATAAATAACAAATATCCCCTCCCTAGAATTGATCATTTATTTGATCAGTTAGAAGGTGCTAAGTGTTTCTCAAAGATTGACTTAAGGTCGGGTTATCACCAAGTTAGAGTCAGAGATCAAGATATACCCAAGACAGCTTTTCGAACACGATAGGGTCATTTTGAGTGCATAGTTATGTCATTTGGCTTAACAAATGTCTAGCTATTTTTATGGATTTGTTCAGTAGGGTTTGTAAGCCATTTTTAGATAGATGACATTTTGGTGTATTCAAGATCAAAAGGAGATCATGCAAATCACCTGCAACTAGTGTTACAAATTCTTCGTGATCATAAGTTATATGTAAGTTTTTCTAAGTGTGAGTTTTGGTTAAAATCAGTGGCATTCCTGGGGCACATTATATCTGTTGAAGGAATAAGGGTTGATACTCAAATGATAGAAGCTATGAAGAACTGGTCAAGATCTACAACACCTATGGAGGTTGGTAGTTTCCTTGGGTTGGCAGGTAATTATAGGAGGTTTGTTGAAGGATTTTCTTCCATTTTTGAACCATTAACCAAGCTAACACATAAGGAAGCCAAGTTCCAATGGAGTGATGCATATGAAAGAAGCTTCCAAGTGCTAAAAAATAAGTTGACGATTGCACCTGTATTGGTACTTCTTAAAGGAACATAAGTTATGCGGTGTAATGTGATGCTTCAGTAGTAGGCTTAGGATGTTTCATGATGTAAAATGGTAAAGTAATAGCTTATGCCTCAAGGCAGTTTCCCCCATATGAGAAAACTATCCAACCCAGGATTTAGAGCTAGCAGTAGTTATATTTGCTTTGAAGATATGGCGCCAATATTTGTATGGAGTTCAAGTTGACATATATACTGATCACAAGAGTCTACAATACATCTTTAAGAAAAAGGGCCTGAACCTAAGGCAACGAAGATAGCTTGAGTTATTGAAGGACTATAACATTGAAATTTTGTATCACCCCGGAAGGGCAAATATGGTAATAGATGCTATAAGCCGCAAGACAACGGAAAGTGTTTTTGGGTAGTCCGCAATGAGAAAAGTGGTATATAAAGATCTATGTCAATTAGCTAGCTTGGGGATTCGCCTTCTTAAATCTCCAAATGAAGGAGTTATTATGCAAACTACAGTAAAATCCTCATTGTTATCTGATGTGAAAGAGAAACTATACACAGATCCCATTCTATTACGGCTTAAGGAGAATGTACAAAAAGGTGTGACAAAGCCATTTGAACTCACGCAATAGGGAGTACTTCGATGTCAAAATATATTGTATGTACCTGATGTAGATGGGCTAAAAAGGAGAATTAGGATGGAAGCATAGCATTCAAGATATCCAGTCCATCTAAGCTCAATCAAAATGTATCATGACTTGAAAGAAGTGTATTGGTGGGGAGAAATGAAGAAGGATATTGTAGAATTCGTGGATCAATGTCCAAATTGTCAACAAGTTAAAATAGAGCACCAAAAGCCTTAGGGTTATTTGCAGCACATAGAACTTCCAATTTGGAAGTGGGACATGATCAACATGGATTTTCTTATCAGGTTGCCTCTCTAATTTTGAAAGTTTGACTCCATACGGGTAGTAGTTGATAGACTCACCAATCAGTGCACTTCTTACCAGTCAAAACTACTTATACAGTCGAATAATATGCAAGATTGTACATTAAAGAGATAGTTCGATTGCACGGAGTGCCAATCTCTATTATATCTGATAGGGGAGCTCAATTCACTGCAAATTTTTGGAAGTCATTTCAGAGGAGTTTCGGGTAGCAAGTGAGTTTAAGTATAACCTTTCACTCTTAAACAGATGGTCAATCAGAATGCACAATCCAAACACTTGAGGATATGTTTCGAGCTTATATATTAGA